>JANHFO010004554.1:3529-15788 GCA_032468095.1 Pareas carinatus | reverse complement strand
AAGGCATCCCCCGAAAATAAGACCTCCCCGATAATAAGGCCTCGGACTTCCGGTTCTGGGCGGCCTCGGTGGAAAAACAAGACCTCCCCTGAAAATGAGACCTAGCACATCTTTGGGTGCAAAAATTAATATAAGACAGTGTCTTATTTTTGGGGAAACACGGTAAGGTGTTTATGTATGTATTTCCTTTCTTTGTTAACAAGAAACTGGATTCCTTTTTTTTTTTAAAAAAAAACCCCTCCCCCAGGAAACCAGCTGCATTTTCTTTTCTCCATATTTTGAATGATTCAGAAAAAAATGTTGTTGGAGCATATTTAATTTCTCTGGCTAAATAAATGCAATTGCTTTCTTTGTATACTAAATTTTTTGAGGGGGAGTCTCACCCCAAAACCAAGGCAGCATGCTTCCAGTTCTGCATTCTAATTTATATATTCTCTTGTGTCAAAAAACCCAGATTATTTTCTTTTTCTTGATCTTTCTTATTTTTTTTACTTGGTAGAACTTTTATTTACGGTGTTCCATATATCTGTGTATATAAAAATAGATGCCTATTTTTGGGATGAGGGTTAAAATGTTATGTGGGTCTGAATGTGTGAAATGTTCTGCTCTGTAAGCAAAGGTGTAAATGCATTGTATGTATTCTAAAATTTAAATAGATTGTACATAATGGATTGTAAATCAGTTGTAAACAAGCAATATATATTTTCTTGAATATATTATATAGTGGTTTATATTTGTTAAATAAGCAATCATGTATACTCCTAAGTAGCCATTTAAATATTTTGTACAGATAAGTTTATTAAATATTTTATTGATACATGCTTCTCTGCATTTTTCTTTAGAAAACTTTTTTTCAGTATCGCAAGTTGGGATACTGTTATATTTCTATTGTTAGTTGGGGTTAGGGTTAGGGTTAGCTTTAACCATTTACAGGTAGACTTCAACTTATAACAGTTTGTCCAGTGACCATTTAAAGTTACAATGACACTGAAAAAAAAGTTTTTACACTTATAACCATTGCAGCATCCCCACGATCATGTGATCAAGATTTGAATGCTAGGCAACTGGTTCCTATTTATGACGGTTGCAGTGTCCCGACGTCTTGTGATCCCCTTTTGCAAACTTCTGACAAGCAAAGTCAACAGGGAAGCCAGTTTCACTTAACAGCCATGTTGCTAACTTATCAACTGCAGTGATTCACTTACCGACTGTGGCAAGAAAGGTGGTAAAATGGGGCACAACTCACTTAACAAATGTCTCACTTAGCAACAGAAATTTTGGGCTCACTTGTGGTTGCAAGTCGAGGACTACCTGTATCCAGTGCGTTTACCCACAAGTGCTTTGTTGTCATCACTGGGTCTTTACTCCCTCAAACCTTGTGTGTTAGAATACTGCTTGGCATCCAAGGAACAGAGACAAGGAAAGTGTCACCCAAGTGAAGAAGTGACAAAGATGTTTTCTTTCATTCTTTCAGGATTGAAAGGCCAGCAGTTCAACCTCTAAAATTAGACAGTTACACAAAGGAAAGATAGGTGCACAGCGGTTGTCAGGAAATGTATAAACTCCATACACCCTTCTGCATTTCGGAGACTAAAGCTGACAGGACCCATAATTCAGTCTTATTTCCGCATCAGAAGACAGCAGTGCAACATTAGCAGCGCCAACATGCATTATAGGGTAGCAATGTTTGCGCACTTGATAAATGCTGGATTGAGCAGCTGAGGGGGACTTGCCTTTATCCTGCACCATTGAGTATGGCAGTGGTTCTCGACCTGTGGTCCTGGACTCATGGGGGGGGGGGCGGTGATGCCACAGGGAGTCCACGAAGGCTTGAAGAAATATTATGATTTAAATCTTGAGTTAAATCTTGGAGGGTCTGTGGCCATGGTCTATGGCCCCAAAAATGTATTTAAAAGGGATCTGTGTTGAAGAAAAGGCTGACAACCACTGAAGTATGGTTTTTCTATCCTGGCACTTATCTGTGTCTGAATGAGCCAGTGCTTTAACAAACCATTCCTTAAGATGATGTCCATTCAGTATGAGGCAAGTCAGTTCTGTAGCATCTGAGGGCCCTCTGGTTAAATGAGATCCTGGCTTTCTGCCTCCAGGTTCTGTCTAGCTTCCAATTGTGTAAGCATCATCTCTCTCACCACAGCACCTGTATGCTAAGGGAAGATACTAAACTTGAGTGAGGGAAGTTTCCACCATTTGAGGTGATCACCTGTAGAAGGCAAGGGAGATGTCCTTGATGGAAATGTTATAAAGATCTCTGTCAGAAGGACATGGGATAAAACATATTTTAAGGGCACAACAGAGGGATGACATTTAAAAGCGATATGGATAGACGCTTCCCTAATTCACTTAAGCATAAAAAGGAAGAGACACTGGACAGCACAATCAGACTTGTAACACTGTTATTAGAGCCAATCTCAATAACAACAGTTTTTAGCCTTCCTGTGGAGTTCATTTCTTGGTCTGATCTGCTTAGTGGGGCTGATGTCACCTTGCTTTGTCTAATTATAAGACCCATCTAGAAGTCACTGCTTCTGCAGCAGTCAATTTTAGCCAAGCTGTGTGCCACCATTCTTTCAAGCTGCCTATATTCCAGATTAGATTTCCATTTCAAACTTCTATAAGAACATTCCTGTTATGGCAGTTGTCTCTCTATCCTCTTTCCAGGTAATACTCTTGTTTGAAATCAGAATCCTGGTTCATTCATTAAAATCAAATCAAGAGGGTAACTAAATGAAAAGAAAACGACAGCACCATAGATCTCCTTCTACCAATATGCGGGCAACATTTTAACATTTATTTAAGCTTCAGTGGGCTATGAATTAACTTCTCCAGAATCCTACACATGTTCTTTATAACATGCAAAATGAAATGCCACCTCCCTCCCCACCATGGGCAGAATAAAATATGTTAGTGCTTAAGAAGAAAATGCAAGAGGTGGTAACATGACTACTGTGTTTTCCTGAAAATAAGACCGGGTCTCAGATTAACTTTTGCTCCAAAATACATATTAGGGCTTATTTTCCAGTTAAGTCCTATTTTTCAAGAAAATACGGTAGTAAATGTGTCTGACTGTCTGCCTGATAATCTTATTTTTTGGGGTAGGGCTTATATTATGAGCATCCTGAAAAATCATGCTAGGGCTTATGGGGAAATGGGGTAGTAAGAACTGAATACACAGCAAATATATATAAAAAACATTCACCTAAGTCATCCTCTTTGACATGCAAGGAGTTTATGTCAACAACTAACACTTCTTGGCTATCTCTTCTTTCACACAAGGACAATGGTGTTCTCCCTCCATGGTTTCATTTTATACATGAGTTGTCCTGCTCCATAAATTCTGCAGTGATCACTGCTTAAAGCGTCAGCCACTTTTGGCAATCACTCTATATTTCCACTCTACAGCTTTCTCAGTGTTATGTACTACTTTAATTACTCTTGGTCACTAGGAGACTCTCAGTGGGTCCTGACATTGCCTAAATTTCAATAAAGAGGCTTTTGGGGCACACAATAATTCCAAGTCTTAACTTGACCCTGTGACCCTGAAAGTAAAATGACAGCCTCCAGGGAACAAGTGGGTTTTTATCATTCCACATAAGGTGTTAAGTAGCTTTACCAACCAGACACATTCTTCTCTGTTATTCACACACAGTGTTTTGCGGTGGACCAATTAGAATAAGAAGATCAGAATGGAATAGTAAATGGAAATAGCAGGCTAAATTATCTATTGGTCCTAATTTTTGTAATGTATACATTTGTAGATAGATAGATATAAAAATTTAGAAATTTCACTGTGGCTTATTGGATATAGACTTTCTAGATCATCATGTGCAGAATGTTCAGCCTTTTCCCAATACAGCCTTTCTCCAAATACTACAATTATATTTAATTCTTAAAAGTCCTCACAAAATTTATTATAATCAGAAATTGTATAAAGAAAAGTTTTATTTATTAATTTAATTTTCATCATGCTTTTTTTTCAGAAGCTCAAGGCAGAATATTCAATACTTCCTTTTTTATTTTCCCTCACATTAACAACTCTGTCAGGTGGGATGGGCTGAAAGAGAATGATTGGCCTAAAGGCACTTTGTAACTACAGATGGACTTGAACCTGTGTCTCCTTGCCCTTACGCCACCACATCTGAAAAGTCCCAAGAAAGTTAGGTCAGTTCTCCAACTCTATTATTTCCCCCAGCAATTGATGATTTTGTATGAACAGTCAGAAATGTCAAAAATTTCATGAATTAATATTATTCCATTGTATAGTTATCTGTATAGGATTGCGCAAATCCTACAGAAAGGATTAAAAAGTACCAGTTTTTGACTCATTAAAGCCACTCTATCTTTTATAACTCACTCACTTCTCCTATGCACATACGTGCACATGCAACCCATTTGCTTTGTACACTGCTGGGAGAAGCTTCTGGAGTTGCTTTTCAACTCAGGAAAAAGACCTGACCATTGAAGTGATTCCAAAACAAGAATTGCCCAAGGCTGTACTCAAGGCTTTAATTGAACAGTTGCTCTGTTTTGCTCCAACTACATTTACAGAGTCCCAAGTTTTGGCTTCTCCAATGACGTGTCTTTTGTTCTATCTGCAAAAAATTGAACATGAGAGCAATTCTTTAGGAACTGGAAATGTGAAAATAAAACTATCTAGGGGAAACTATCTAGATGTTAAAGATGATTTTTTTCTCTTACCATTTTCATGACTTTAGTCATGAAAGCCAGCTCAGTAACCTTGGGCTATTCACTCTTTTCTCAACCTAACCCACCATATAGGGGAAAATAAGAGGAGGAAAGTGTGTTGGGTATGTTCACAACCTTCAGTTATTTGTCAAAATAATAAAGGTGGGGTACAAATCAACAAACCATTTTTTTTGCTGGGTATTCCCAATGCAAGCTCCTTTTCTTTTCTGCGAAGCAAATCCTTTCCTCCATACAAACATACAAAGCAATGAATAGCAATTGACAGTGTTGTGTTTATTTCTGAACAAACATACACTGACTGTAAAACTGCACTCTTAGTACTCACTTTTCCTCAGTTTTATTTATTCCATTTAATTCAAAATTAAAACAAGAAAGAACATTTATTCTTCACTTATCAATTTCAGTTTTCTGCCATCGAGAGAACATCATTCATAAACAAAGATCAAAGGAATCTTTCAAATTCAGGAAACAAGAAGGTAGCTGTATTATTTAAGAAGAACAATACTTAAAAACTAAACTAATATTTTGCATTAAGCAATTATAGTTTACAAAATTGGTTTAAATTGTCATAATCTCATATGTCCATGTATAAACGACTAGTGAACAGAAACATTTTAAGTTTCAAGTAAAAACAGGCAATGATTAAAACTGTGTTGGGAAATACGGCAGTAGTTCCAAGATAGGCTTTTTGTGATGACCAGATAATGAGAACAGTAGCAAAATTAATAAGCATCATATTCTGAAAATAGGCTGTCGCTGCCTCAGATGGATCAAACTTCACTGCATGAAAGTGTCCTATGGTCAGTGCTGGGTGTTTTCAATTAAATACTGAAAGAGCTGAGTTTTCCTTTTGGCAGGCAACGCTGTTACTACCAGATTAGAAATGTTCCTTTGCCTGACCACATCTTACGCACAAAAATATTGTAGAAATATGTTATTTTGAGATGCACAAAACACTTGAGGGTTTAATGAGACCACGAAATAGAACAGTGTACAAACAACTGAGTTATGTAAATATAATACCCATACAGAATAGCTTTTTACCCTCCTAAACCCTCCTTAAATGTTAAGAAATGTATAGCTTAACATGACGTAAGCTAGTCATGTTTATGCCACTTGGATTCCCAGAAATATTAATAATCTGCCCAAGCCATATATACGCATACCTAGATCAGAACGTTTAATACACCTATTGAAGTTCTACCAGAATTCAGCATGATATCCTGTAGAAGCCCTGGGGAAATATTCTGTGGCTGTTAGTACACACATAAAACTGGATTGGGGTGGATGGGGAGGAGAAGAGGTTTATGTTGATATGCTAACCTCAGGCAATAGTGGGGCAAGATAAGGTTAATTGTCCTATGAAATGGCCTCAGGGTTGGCTTGGATTAAACCAACTCCCCGCAATTAGAAGAACCTTCAAGGAACAAATGCACAACTTTCCCTCTCTTTCTGCTATTGGCCCTGAGGCAAAATTAGGATTAATGTTTTAGATCTGCCACATCTCCAGTAATCCTTTTTCTTTTTAACTCCCTGCAGCCACAAGGGTGGGGATGAAGCTGGCTCAGAAGGGGAAGGAGCTGGTTAAACCCTGCACCCATCCTGCCTGCAATGGCTTCAATCAAGAGACAAATCCTTCCCGGTATGATTAAAACAACCACCACCAGCCCACCACTATCACACAGCAGACGGGGAGAGCCTTCCAGGCACCTTAGCAATGCCTGGGCTTCCTGCCAAGATGGCTGCTCTCTTTGTTCAGTCTGCTACCAGCTCGAAGTGTTCCTGAGGATGGGGTGGGGGGATCACATAGCACAGAACCAGCCAACCTGATCATCCAAATACAACTTCTCAGTTTGCAAAAATGTGAACCAAGTGACAAGCATCTTCCCTGTCCCCCACCCTTTCCCATCCAAAGATAGTGGTGTTGGAAATGGGGCTTCTTCCAAGAATGAAGTCCAGTTGTGCCCTGGGCTTTTTTTTCAGGGTGGGCAAGAAGCAAAAATGGAGTCAGATGGAGTCTGTGTGCACCATTTTCCATTTGTCTCCCCTCAGAATCATATGGCTACCCTGGTTTAGGCAGCGGTCAAGGTTAGGGAGACAATGACAAGCATACAACATGGAATTTAACAGAGGAGGCTGCACTTAATAATTGAGTAGACAAGAAGAATTGTGTTTTGGGATCAGCTTGCAGTGCATAGGTAATCTCAAGCCTCTTTTCCTCCCAAAGTACGGGCAACATACAGGCTTAATATACTTGCTTTTGTTTCTGTGATTTGTCAAAAATCACAAAATATGGGGAAGAAAAAGAAGATGGGGAGGGAAATATTTGTGGAAAAACCAATAAAAGTAGAGTATGTCATCAAAGTTCTGTCTGTTCTAAAATCAGTTCTAAAATAGCATATATGGGTAGTCCTTGACATGTGACCTCAATGAAACCTGCCCAACGCCATTTTTATTTTGTGGCGGTTGGTAAGTGAACGTGGTATCTGCTAAGTGAATATGGTGATTGTTAAGCAAACCCATTGTTCTCTATGGGGGAGAGCGCAGACTTCCATAATTTTCAGTTTGGGGCAAAACAGTCATAACATGTGGTCACAAGACATAAGTGTGATCACATGACCACAGGAGGGGCAACCATTGGAACCACAGAAGGCTGTAACTCATTTTTTAGGTAGGTTGTAACTTGGAATGGCAGCTAACCATTAAGCGACTGGTCGGAAGTGAAGGGCTACCTGTGACTCAGCAATTATTTTTTTATAGACAGCAAAGAAGTTTTCAAAGGCTGACAAAGAAAAGGAAACTCAGATGGCCATTTCTAGCTTATTAGTGTTCATCAACGAGGCATACCCTTTATGAGATTTGAACCTGGGCTGGATTTTATGTTAGGCCAATGTCTTAGCCACTGAACGATAGGTTCTCCCTCTTTGTCTCTCTAGTTTGGGCTGAAAGGCAAAACGGTAGCAGTTCGCTCTGTACTGTCCTCATGCAAAAACCGGGTGCCTCTTTAAAAAAGCCTGATATATCCCCTGGTACAAGCCAACAGTGGCTAGTGGCTAAGACATTAGCCTAACATGTCATCCAGGCCAGGTTCGAATCCCATAAAGGGTATGACTCATTGATAAAAGCTAATAAGCTAGAAACGGCCATCCGAACCTCCTTTCTTTCTTTGTAGGCTTGTAAAAACTTCTCCGCTGTTTATAAAAAAAGTGTGTCGCCTAGCGACTGCTTGCTAAGGCCCCTAGGCTGGGGCTGAAAGACAAAATGGTAGCAGTTCATTCCGTCCTGTACTCAGTCAAAACCAGGTGCCTCATAAAAAAAGTCAGCAATAATTTCCACTGTCTGAGGCAAAAGGTTGTTTATATAGAAAAAACAACAACCCACAATTACACAGGCTGGGTATTCAGGAATCAAGGGCCTCAAATGAAGTGGAGGAGACAAAATGCTACTCCACTTTTAACATTTGAATACCTCTAACTGATGTACTTACAATGCAGATAGTTCCTGACAGTCTTAACAACTTTTCACTTAACAATAATTAAATAGTTATGACCACCTTGGAAAAAGTGATTTATGACCTGTCCACACAGAACCATTATACCACCTCCATATCACAGGATTGCACTTTGGGAGCTTGGTGCAGGGTCTGTCAGTCAACTTGATTGCGATTTGTGATCTTCCCAGCAGTCTTCTGAAAAGCAAATTCAACTCCTTAATTCCTGTGTGATTCACTTTACAACCATCCATGGTGATTTGCTTAACAAGTGTGGTAAAACTGGTCATAAAAATACGATCTGGTCATGTGACGACTTGCATAACAACCGCACTGCTTAGCGACTGAAATTCCGGTCTCAATTGTGGTTGTAGGTTGATGACTACCTGTAAGAAGTACTATGCCTTACAAATTCATTGTTGGCCCTGCTTGTGAGCAACCTAGTTCTTTCTCTATTTCTGCACACCAAATAGATCTCTTCCGTCACAATGGAAGTTGAACTGAATTTAAGCAATAGCAACAAATTTGTAATGATTGCCTATTCTAATATCATATCCCCCAAAATAGATGCTCTTTTGCCTTTCCTCTCAACAGCGAGTGACAATCGATTCTAATCCTAACCACCTCAACAACAGCATGGGGGGGGGCAATGCTACCACTACGTTGTGATAGAATGAATGGTGTTGATGAACAGACTGGAGCTTATATGTCAGAAGACCTAAGCACCTGATGGAATAATTCATACAATGCTGCTACAGTCACTAAGCTAGCTAGACACAGAATTAATGGCCAATTAATTCATATATTCGGGAAATCAAGATGGCACATGAGGACAGGGGTTATCTCTCTCTCGCTATCTTTTTTTTTTACATCAATCCTGTGAGTTAACTGAACTATTAGGTAGTCACTAATTGTAGAGGGAGCCTGACACTGGCCTAAAAGAATCTAGGGCTCTGGTTTGATACAGTCAACCCTATATGTTAACAACTTTACCTTGGGTATTTGTTAGAAACCATCCAACAGGAATGTAATACGAGCCATCAGGCTAACACCAGAGCTTCCAGAATAAAGCAAACCATAATGCACAGAGAAATCAAGGCAAAACCATCAAGGAACATGACATGACCACAATACAGCAAATTCCTCCTGCCATCTACTCTATCTCCATCATAGCTTGGTGAGATCATCCTGTATCCAGTCTGTTATCATTTCAGCCATTTCTTTGCTGGCGTCCATGACAAAAGCATGGCGCATTCCTCTCTCACAGATTCGAATGTCTCCATCTGGAAACTCCATCTTTATCTCTTTGCAGTACTGCAGCGGACACCATAGGTCAGTAGCTCCATAGTAAAAAATCAGCTGAAATAAAAAAAATAGAGAGCTGTCTTAAATGGAAGGTGGAGGTGGGAAAAAAAGAGACCAGAGTTAAACCCAATTACCAGACAGAAAACTAAGACATGAATAATATCCAAGCCTCCAAGGAGAAATTCAAGAGCTTATACCACTATACCATGGTAATTGTAAAACATTGTACACATGTATTAGAAATACTGTACCTAGATAATAAATGTCGATAGTCAGAATTTCTTCAATGGAGATTACTGTAGTTGTAAGACACTTTTCAACAAGAGGCCCCAATCAAGGAAGACCTACTGAGAATTATTATACTGCCTAGTAACCCAATAGCCCTTAATTGGAAAGATATATATATCCACAACCAACATTACAGGTGAATAGTGCAGTGGATTTTTTTACATCTGCTTATCTAATCTACAGGCAGAAACATTTCTTCTGCCAGGAAAATCCAGGAAGTTTAGTCCTGCTTCTTCAAGTTGGATGCAAAACAAAAAAGTCTTAATGTAAAAATTGGAACCTGAGGATCAATAGGATTTGTTTCCAAACAAACAACTTTTGCTTGGAATAAATAAAAGCTGTTTATTTATTTACTTATTCAATTTGTATCTAGCCACCTATCTCAAACCAGTAACTCTGGGTGGCGAACATTCATCAAAACAAACAAACTTAGTATGGGCTGTTGCACTTTCCAGTTGCTTTTGTTTTTACTTTTAGGGCCAAATCAGACATTATACCAAATGCGTCATTTTGTCAAGTTTTTTTTTATTTTTCAAAAAAACTTTTAAATAAATAGCAGCTGCAGATAGGGAAGGATTTTTTCATTGGGATCTTAGCAAGCAGGGAAGGAAGGTGAACCCTTTCCTCCAAAACATGAACTGAGTGTCACAGCCCAGAAGAAAAGTGAACAAAGAAAACAGAGTAGATCCAGACTGCCCAAGGAAAACATCCTGACATCTTGTGCTTTGCTTGCAGGTTATCCCTGTCTGTGTAATTAAAAACTTGCAGATTCTATGACCTTGAAAACATTTCATCACCAACAGGAGCCATTCTATATATTGCTGGAAAAGGCATGTTTGTTTCTTCTTCTATCTGGGTCGTAGAGATGCGGAGTAACACAGCCTCTGCATGTTTCCTTGCTTATGCTCTTCTCATCCAACCATAACTCTAGACCATGAGGTACAGATATAAACTTTTGGGACAATGTTTTGGGATGATCAGCTTCTACTTCAAGTTGTTGATTGGCTCTCCTCTGCCAAGACACCAAATTCATGCTTTATATTTAGGTGACTGTTTCCTTTTCTCCACCACCATAGTACTGACAAAAGCTGCCTCCTTATTTGATTTATATCCTGCTCATTGTACAGGTGCTCAAAGTGCCATACAATGAGACCATCCTCTTATTTCCACTCAAAATACCACCTGTGAGGAGGCGGAAGGAGAAGGGCTGGGAACGATTGGACCAGAGTCATCTACTGAACTTCCAAAGGTGAAGAAGGATTAGAATTAAGGTTCTAGTTGATCACCTTGATCACCATGCCACATTGACTATCTGGCTCAGATTTGAATCAAAATGATTTCCGGCACAATTAAAACAGCCTCAGTTAATGCTCATTTTCTACAAGCACCAAGTATTAAAAACAAAAGAAAACACCTATTCTTTCCACACTTCTTCCTCCTCCTCCTCCTCCTCCAACATGCCTTGCTTGGTCATTAAAGGTAGAGATATGGGTCGTCCTCGACTTACAACTATTCATTTAGTGACCATTCTAAGTTACGGTGGCACTGAAAAAGGTGACTTACGATGATTTTTCACACTTACAACCATTGCAGTATAACAGGCGAAAAGTCAAATACAGCCTGGTCACATGATCAAAATTCAAATGCTTGGCAACTGGTTCATATTTATGACAGTTGCAGTGTCCCGGGGTCATGTGATCACCTTTTACATCCTTCTGACAAGCGAAGTCAATGGGGAAACCAGATTGACTTAATCTGTTTACTAACTTAACAATTGCAGTGATTCCCTTAACAACTGTAGCAAGAAAGGTCATAAAATGACTTACTTAACAACTGTCCTGCTTAGCAGCAGAAATTTTGGGCTCAATTGTGGTCATAGGTTGAGGACCACTGTAATGGCTGCAGCTGGTGATAGTTTAAATCTAGCCTCCTTCTGAAGGGCCCTAGACTCTATAACTTTGTTCCTAAGAGCACAAAATAATTAGGACCAGAATATGATTAAAAGTGTGAATTTTACACTTATACTTCTTTTGAAAACCCTGTTAGAAACCTCTAACATAGACTGTTACCATAAGAGTAACAGCACTGTCCTACATTCTCTACTACATATATGTCAAACACAAGGCCCGGGGTCCACATCCGGCCCGTGGCCTGTGTCAGTCTTGTGGAGACCTGTGGTGACCGCAAGTAGGCCGTGCGTGGGCTGCGGAGGTTGCTGGGAGGCCCACGGTGACTGCAGGTAGACTGCGTGAAGGGCACAGGGGGGTATGGTGACCACAGGGGGGCAGTGGCGTTTGCAGAGAAGAAGTGTGTGGGCCACAGAGGCCAAGGGGAGGCTGTTGGGGGGTCTGCAGTAACTGCAGATAGGCCACGTGTGGACCACGGAGGCTCCTGGGAGACCTGTGGTGATCATGGGGGGGGGCTGTAGGGGGCAGTGGTGACTGTGGGAAG
>JANHFO010004553.1:62968-75168 GCA_032468095.1 Pareas carinatus | reverse complement strand
CCTCATCCTCTTCCGAATCCTCCTCCTCCTCTGCCTGCGCCGCGAGGGGGGTGTCCTGCCGGGAGCGGGACACAACACTATCAGGATGGTGGTGTGACAGACAGAAGGCAGCAGATCTGTGAGAAAGTCCATGGATATCACCTCCCACAGGCATTAGGAGTGGGTAGGGGGCACAGCAATCTTCGCAGAGGCCCGGGCATATACTTGGCCCACCGGCACGTCTCACAAGATACAACAAACGTGTGGACGTTATGTCGCAGATGTGGCCACCAGAATGTTTGGGCGATTAAGTCCAGAGTCTTGTACATCCCAAAATGGCCAGCGGAGGGGCTATCGTGACACTGGAATAAGATGCGCCAGCAGAGAGCCCCAGCCGGGATATACAAGCATCCCTGGTTGTGGAGAAGTCCGTCCACCATGGTGTAGGGGGACCCTTCCCCTAGGTTCTGTGCTTGTCAAGCCGCCCATTTGTCCCATTGCTGTGCTTCTTGTAGAGCGGCATGCAGCTCGGTGAGCTCGCTGGTAGCAGCCAAGGTGCCGACGGGTAGAATGGTTCACGGCGATGTCGGTGAAGGGGAACGGAGGTATTCTGGCTTGTGGGACAGGGTGTCGGCTCGGGTGTTCTGCCCGCTGGGCACATAGGTGATCCAAAAGTCAAAGCAGGCGAAGAACCAGGACCAGCAGATTTGTCGCTGGTTCAGCTTTTGGTCTGTTTGTAGGAACTCTAAATTCCGGTGGTCTGTGAGGACCTCGATCTGATGCCGAGCCCCTTCTAGGTAGTGGTGCCACATTTCGAAGCTACTTTGATGGCTAGCAGCAACTTATCCCAAATGGTATAATTGCGCTCGGCAGGTGTGAGCTTGCGGGAGTGGTATGCGCATGGGTGCAATGGCCCATTAGGCTGCTGGGCCTGGAGTAGCACTGCCCCTACCGTGACATCAGAAGCGTCGGCTTCCATGACAAAGGGGCACCGGGGATCAGGGTGGCTCAATACAGATTCCTGCAGGAAGGCCTGTTTGAGGCGGGCGAAGACTCGTTGTTCAGACGGCCCCCATTGGAAGGGAAACCCTTCTGTAGGAGGTGTGTGAGTGGGATGGCCAGGGTAGCAAAATCGAGAATGAAGGCCCGATAGTAATTTGCAAAGCCCAAAAACCTCTGAACGTCCTTAATGCGACGTGGCGGCTACCAATCTTGGATGGTACCTTGTCATATTCCATGGCGAGACCGTTGGGGGAAATCCGATGTCCCAGGAAATCCATGGATGACCGACAGAATTGGCACTTCTTGAACTTAGCGTGGTTTGTCCGGAGTCGCTGTAGAACGGTGCGAAGGTGCTGCCAATGGAGGGTCAAGTTTGGTGAGAACACCAGGATGTCGTCTAGATAAACGATGACAAACTGGTCTAGGAGGTCCCAGAATACCTCGTTCATTAGGCGTTGAAATACTGCGGAGGCGTTGGTGAGCCCAAAGGGCATAACGAGGTATTCGAACTGCCCTTATCGGGTCCAGAAGGCCGTCTTCCACTCGTCCCCTGCCCGGATCCGCACCAGGTTGTAGGCACTGCATAAATCTAGCTTTGTGACTCCCCGGGCTTTCCAAAGGCGAGCTAACAGTTCAGGAATGAGGGGCAGCGGGTAATGATTGCAGACTGTAATTGCATTCAACTTGCGCATCCAGGAGGGGCTCCAGCGCCGCCTCGTCTTCGGAGTCTTGGCGCGCGCCGGTCGGTTCTTCCGCACCTCCAAGTGGAACTGCTGGGACAGCACATTTGTGGGTGGGGCTTAGTTGCCATCCATGCCTGTCCTTGGTGCGCCAGGGGTCAGCTTGCCGGCTTTCGGGATGGCCGGAGCGCCCGTGCAAATACTGGATGGGCCGGCCACTGCTGGCTCTGCCGATGCCAACGCAGGGGTGGGGGCGGGCACTGGGATCACCTCCCCCTCCTCGTTGGATGTCCCTGAGTCCAGTGCGGTGGGTTCTGGCCAGGCGGAAGCCTGAGCTCTAACACGAGCCCTTTCCACAGGGCCCAATATATCACCCCTGATAGCCAGTGATGGTGACAAATGGCCATATCAGGACGCCGGCATCCACAGCCACTCAGTCTTGGAAGGGTTGAACCTGAGCCTGTTCCTCCCCATCCAGACACACACGGCTTCAAGACACTGGGTCATTACCTCGACGGCATCTCCGTATGTTTGTATTTTGTATTCTTCCTCTTTTACTTTTAATCCTTTGATTTGGTTATCCTTCCTAATTTTTCTATTTAGTATTTCTAGGGTTAAAATAAATAGTAAGGGAGATAATGGGCACCCATCTTGTACCATTCTCTATTTTATTTTTTTTGATAACCCTCCGTTTATTATTATTTTAGCACCTTGTTTCTGATATATATCTTTTATGGGTTTAATAAAATTTTCACCCAGATCTAATGTTTCCAGTAAGTTTAACATGAAGTCAAAAGGTACATTATCAAATGCTTTTTGTGTGTCTAGAAAAACGATAGCCATCTTCTTTCCCGGTGGCATCTCATAATGTTTTAACGTATTAAGTATCATTCTTACTTTGTTTTTCAATTGCCTTCCTGGGATAAAGCCATTCTGATCTTCATGGATGTATTCTTTTAGCCACTCTTTCATTCGAGAGGTTAGGATTGAGGCAAAAATCTTGTAATCTGCATTAAGTAGGGACATAGGTATATAGTTTTTAATTAGCTCTGAGACATTTCCCTCTTTCGGGATCAACGTGATGTCTGCTTCCAGCCAGGTCTGAGGTATTTTTCCTTTCTGAAGGAAGTTGTTATATATTTGTTTGAATGGTAAAATTATAATTTCTTTTAGATTTTTATAATATTCTGCTGGTAGTCCATGTGGTCTTGGAGCTTTGTCTGTTTTTTTAGTTATTAATGGCCTGTGTGATTTCTGTTAATGTGATTGGTTGATTTAGGATGTTCTTAAACTTTCTTGTATTTTGATTGGATTAGTTTCTTTTAAATATTTTATCTTTGATGAATAGATTGGTATAATATTTATTAATTATATTTTTTAGTTCTTCTTGCTCATATTTCTTGTTACTTCCGTATCCTTTAAACAGGTTATTAGTCTTTTCTGTCTTTTCTGTCCTTTTCTATGAGTTAGCCATTTCCCCATTTTATTAGCTTTTTTAAAATATGTATGTTTTCTTTCTCTAATTTGCTGGGCTAAATCTTCTGAGTTTAATACATTTATCTTGTGTTTGATCATATCCATCTGTGTTTTGATTTGTTTAGATCCCAGATGGTTGGTCACTTTGGTTCTAAATCTTTCAGTTGTGTTTCTAATTCTTTGTTTTTTTCTTTCAATTCAATGAACTGACTAGAATGGAGGAATCCTATCCTCTTTTCAACCTTCTTTTCACATTTTGGAAGCTGTACTTCCATAGATAAGGTAACATTAAAGTTGTCTCCTGTCCAGTCATTTCTGACTCTAGGGAATGGTGCTCATCTCCATTTTCTTACTGAGGAAGCCAGGGTTGACATTTCCACAGTGATGTAGCCAGCATAACTACACATGTAGTGTGTATATTTTTGAATCAGTGTTGACTTTAAGTCTTGGTCATCACGTATAAACTCCTACATGGCAGAGGGTTAGCTGATTTGCAAGACGAGTAATGAAAGAAAGAAAAGAAAGAGAAAAAGAAAGAAAATATATTATTTAGTAATTGCCTCATTTAGTGACTGTTTGCAGGTACATAATGATGAAAAAGTAATTTTATGATCATTCTGGTAAAGCAAAGGAAAGCAGAAGTGATATCATATATACAGTCACAGTTCCGCTTAACAACTGCTTTGCTTAACAACCGAGTTGCCAGTCCCAATTGTGATTATTAAACATGGACAACCAATCTGTATTTCTTTTGTAAGGCTAGAAATTTGCATATCTGGACCAGCACAACAAATCTGCAGATTTAGATTTTCATCGGGGCATAGTTCAAATCATTTTTCTTGATCTCACAGTTGTTACTGGATGAACACATTAAGTTATGCTGTTATATGAGAAACTCAAGAATTCTGATATTCTCTCAGGTGAAAATTACCATATGGCCAGCTTTACAGCTATGACGAATTGTACAAATGCCAGGGATATTTCAACCTCTGTTTAAAAAGAGAGGTTACTCTAAATTGCTGGTTGAGCAAAGCAGACAAAGGGGTCTGCAATATTACAGGATTAATATTACTGAAATGCTGAAAGACACAAATAATATTTTTTTAGTTGTGCCATAAGGATATTTAAAAGGTGTCATTTAAATTCCACAAAGAGAAGGAGCTAGAGATATAAGATCAGAAAAAAAAACTTGGCGTGACAGTGTGAAAAGTTTATCTATCCCAGATTTTTTTTCAATATCTAATCAATCTCTATTAAAAACTTAACATATATTAATATAGGCATTTGTATTAAAACATAACCTAGTCCTAGGGGAGTTGGGCTTACCAGATTTGAAATTGCATTTTGATGCTTGTTGTTTGGTCTGGCTAAAACAATGGGCGAATGTCCAGAATAAAAGATTACTTGACCTAGAAGGTCATGAACTAAAATTTGGATGTCATGGTTATCTATGGTATCTATATCTATGACAAGGTTAAAGTAAATGTTGTTTTGTTAGACGTGCCATGCTAAGAGTTTGGAATAAATATAAAACAAGATTTTCTATAGAGATGCCTTTTTGGGTTTCTCCACGGGAGGCTTTTTAAAGAAAAGAATTGAAAGAAAAATATAT
The DNA here is from genome assembly GCA_032468095.1 of Pareas carinatus. Classification (NCBI taxonomy): domain Eukaryota; kingdom Metazoa; phylum Chordata; class Lepidosauria; order Squamata; family Pareidae; genus Pareas; species Pareas carinatus. Next base: position 70,419 of record JANHFO010004553.1, on the reverse strand, counting down.
AAAAACTTTTGTTTTTACCTGGAAACTCCTTGAGGCTGAAAAAAAAATGAAGCTTTGATTTTGGGTCTTACCTATTAGATTTGTTGTCATAGGAATGACTAATTTCAACTATTGTGTGAAAAATTTTATATATTAGTGGCAGGCAATCGTTGATTATTTATTATTTGAACCTATGCTTCTGGAGACTCGGCACAAAGGTCTTTTTGAATTCACCTTTTCCTTCCTCATTTCATAATGAATGATAATTGTGATTTTGAAGGTTGCTAGAGAGCATGTAAAGTGTACAAGTTATCATCTGACTCCTTCCTTAAATATAGATGCTAAAATATTGTGAGCAACCTTGGCACAAAGCCATACAAATTTATTGCCTTCAGTAATTCATTCCACATAAATCATCTTTATAAAAGATCCTTGCATTATAACATTATAGATATATAAATTATAACAATGAACTACATATAATTTTATATTACATCACTAAGAATTTGTGTGCAACTCCAGCAAAGTTTGTGATCAATAAATAAATAGTTACAAAAATCAGACACAATATTCTAATTTGAATTCATTATCGAGGGTTATTATAAATGCATTTATTCTGTGTCCATCAGGATGTGTTACAGAAATCATTAAGACTTTAGAAACTTTGACCTGTTTGTTTTGACAATAAAAGTAGTGTTGTGAGTATTAAAGTGGTTGATGTTGAATATAATATATTGTTTTATACTGGCAACATTTTGTGTTTCAGAAATTACTATAAGAATTCTCTATCAAATCTTATCAACACAGTACATCACTTTAGCAAGGTTTCAAATTATTTAATTAATTGGAATAAATCTTAAGTAGTTCCAATAGGATCTATTTAGGAAAGTGTGTAATTTTTTTGAGTCCTAGCTATAGTTTACATTTGTAGAAATAGCAAATAACAAATACCCCAAATAGCAAAAACTGGAGATCTCAGTTTGTTGCCATCCAGTGACTGTCACATATTTTTTTGTTCCCTTGGTCTGAGAATGGCACTACTACTGGTCATGCCAGGAACACTGATGCACTTCTGGATTGAAAGGATTGAATGGTGACATCACTGTTACCTGGGGGATGCATACTTGGGGTTTTGTTCATGTCCGCATTAAGTTGCCTACTGAAGTGGTACCCATTTACTTACTACTTGGGTTGGCAGGAACTGGAACGGGAAAGTGGCAGGAGTGGCAGCAACCGGGTTTCAAACATGAGCCTTCCAATTGGCATCCCAGGATCCTAACCTTGTGAACCACTATACTCTTATCTGATAACAGTAAAAAAATAGGGATATGGGGATCTGTTTAAATATAGTCCACTTTATTATTAATAGTAGCAAAGAAATTCAAGCATCTCTTAGATATTCATATTTTTCAAAAAAGCTACATTAACAAAATCCACATTTGCTTTTTTTCACAAGATAAAGCTTTTGAACACAGCTTCCATTAGCATTAAACATTAAATTACGCTCCCTGAGAAAACAATTAATTCAAATGTCTTAATGTCATTCTTTGTAATCCACAGATTCTCACTGCAAGGCTTTTTATATGTTTATTTTAAAATATATTAATATACATATTTTCAATATAAGCTCTTTTTAAATTCAATTTTATGCACAATTCATAGCATTTTTCAGATGTTCTCTCCCACACAGACAATCTTCTTTTATGAAATGTTGCCAAAAGATAGATGATTTTAAGATCACTGCTCATGCTGGGACAAAGTCTATTTTAATGGGATTTCACAGATCTATGCCCCGAAAATCTGCGTGGGAAGTGTTCAACATAATCTTTATCAGCTATGATAGAACCGTGGTGGCGCAGTGGTTAGAATGCAGTACTACAGGCTAATTCTGCTGACTACCTACTGCCAGCAGTTTGGCAGTTCGATTCTCACTGGCTGAAGGTTGAGTCAGTCTTCCATTCTTCTGAGATTGGTAAAATGAGGACCCAGATTGTTGGGGCAATATGCTGACTCTGTAAAGTGGTATGTAAATCTAAGTCTTATTACTACTGCTTTTAAGTTGTCTTCAAAAGCAGTTCGATGTGAAATATATTAGAGTAATCCAATTGTGAGTGATTGTCTGAAGAAGGAAAATGGGATTCAGGAATCTGTGGTAATTGGATTTTTAATTTGATTTTGATTTGTCTTTTTATGTCTTTTTGGATTTTTTTATTTTGTTTTCTTATGGATCTTATCATGAAGCTTCAGAACTGCAAATACACCATTATGTATTTCTTCATTTTCAACAAAATAACACACACAATTTTAATTTTTGCCTATCCAGTCCATTTGACCTTCAGCCAAATTCACAACTTACATAATACTTATATTTGTCCATTCACAATGTATATTTTGTGAAGTACACATAATTTCTGAAAGCTGCTGCTAGAGTCACAAGGAAGTCCAAATGTGTTTTGTTTTCTTAATTATATGCTTCAGTAACAATTTGTACTTTGCGGCCATAATTTTATAAGCATTTTATGATGACTGTGAAGTGAAAAATTATAGAACAAAAGAAAAGGAAGGATTTTCTTTCTTTTTAATAAAACAATTCAGACTTTTTAATAGAGAACTTTTGGTAGCCTAGGTAAAATGCTAACACCTGGCTTTTGACAACTTTTGCAGTTATGCCAGTGATATCACATGAGCACCTTGGATGAAATGTGACAGACAGATCACTAGAAGCATGCTTAATTTTAGAAGGTGTGGAGATGAAGCTTCAAAAGTAACAGAAAGATCAGCCAACCAACCTGGACTGTATATAATTATTCTGTCTGTCCACTGGTCAACCTTATGTTCTAAAATGCAAATTAGATGAAGTGTGCAGATGTATAACTTAGGAAACATTCCAGATTTATCTAGGAAAATATGACTTTCAAAAGCCTTGTTTTATGCAGAACAATTTTGTCTACAGAAATATAGCTAGCAAAACCTGAGAACATGGCTTGATGAAAATGCAGATTTTATTCACTATATGGACATCTTGCTTGTCTAAGTATAATTGTCAAATATCACATAACAAGTTACAGTGTAGCACCAAGTGGTAACTGTTGAGGGCAGTCTTCCCTTTTTAAACCCTTTCAAGTAGGCAGCCTGCCAATAAGCTCCCAATTGGTTGTCCTGGACATAACACCCCTCCCTACCCCAATGGCTTTCCCTCGGCTATTTGCATACGTAGTCATGCAAATATGCCAGGGGTTTATAAAGCTGACTGGACCTGCACTGTTCAGTCGGAGGGGCAGTGGCCGACGGAGAGGGTGTACCTGAGGTAGGTTCTGGAGCCTCCATTGGAGGCTCCTGGAGGCCTCTGGGCATGTCCTCAACCTTGGTTGAAGATGAGTCTTCGTGGGCATGGCAGAGCCCTCTAGTGTCCTCAGGTAGATCCAGTGCGTAGCCCTTGCCTTCAGTACCCAGAGAGGGAGGAACTCCACAGTTAGCTTGATAGGGGCTGTTGCCCATGGGTATCCCTGTTGTTGTTATGGCCTGGCCCCTTGGTTGATCTATGTGCCACCTCCAGGCCATCTTGTAAGGTGGCCATCTTGTAAGGTGATTAAGTAGGATTTGTGGTCTGTGACTTGGGAGAACTTCCCTTCCACCCATAGGGATCTGTTATTTAGGTTCCTGGCAAACACTGTATCCCCCACCTTGAGGGTTCTGGTTATTTTGGCTGGTTTTCTTTCGTTGTTTGGGGTTTAGCATGAGTTGAGTTGGCCAAGAACTGATCTCAGCCTGCATCCCATTAGGAATCTGGCTGGGCTCCTGCCCATGGAGGTGCAGGGGGTGACATGTTGCCAAGTTAGTAACTTGTTGACCCTTTCCTGCCAGTCCCCTTGCCCCAGGTAGCCGAGGGCCTCTTTGATCGACTGGATCATGTGTTCGGCCTGACCATTTACACTCGGGTTTTTGGGAGCTGTGATGGCATGGCAGATCCCCAATTCTGCTAAGTATACCTTGAATGGGGCCCATTGTCAGAAACCAGCACATCAGGTATGCTGTGGGTGACGAATAGACCTTGGGGGGGATTGATGACTGCTTGGGTGGTCATGGAGTGATGGTTGAGATTTCCAACCACTTAGAATATACATCCATGGTGACCAAAAGTGTGTCCTTGGAATAGACCTGCCAGGTTAATGTGTACTCTTGACCAGAGCCCCCCTGGGCTTCTCCAACTCATGCGTGGGGGTTTTGGAAGGGGCAGAGAGCGATTGTTGGGAAGGTTGGCATGTGACGACCCGCTCGTGGATGTCTCCAGCCACCAGACATAACTGTGCCCCAAACCCTTCATCCTTATGATTCAGGGCTGCCCCTTGTGCAATGTGTCCAAGACCATTTTTTGCACCCACTCCCCCCCATAGCAGACAGCCCCCATGGGACACCAACTTGAGCTTCCGGAATTCAAAGTGTCGGGATTTTTTCCCTGCGGTCCCCTTTGGCCAACCCCTCTGAACCCATGTTAACATTTTTCTGGCAATTGGGACTTCTGTGGTTTGTTTGGCCACCTCAGCAGAGGTGACAAGTCCCAAGTCCTGACAGTCGAATAGTAGCACAGTGTCCATGGTTGTCACTCGTTCCTCCTTGGTTGGTAATGGGTATTGGCTGAGGGCATCTGCATGACTCAGTTCGGTTCCCGGCCAGTGCACCAGTATGTAGTGGTATGCTATTGTCCAGCATGTCATTCACGGGGAGAGGGCTTGGGGTATGGGGCAGTTCCCTGCTATCAGACCCAGCAGTGGCTTATGGTCCATGATAAGTTCAAAGTGTCTGCCAAACAGGTACTCATGGAATCGCTTTATCTCTGCCACTAGTGCTAGGGCCTGGTGATCCAGTTGGCTATAGTTCCTTTTGGGTTTGGTCAGTGTCCTTGAGTAGAAGGCTATGGGTGCTTCCCTGCCACTGGGTAGCCTGTGGCTGAGGATGGCCCTGACTCCGAAGGGGGAGGCATCACAAACCAATACAAGTTTGAGTCGCATTGTAGCAGATAGGGAAGGTGCTTTTTGAGGGCAGTTGTTTTACTGCCTGGAATGCCCCCTCCTCTCTCTGTTCCCATTTCCATGGTGTGTTTTTGGCTAACAGTCTATGGAGTAGGCCGGCTAGGGTGGCTTTGTCCTTTAGGAAGCTGTTGTAGAAATTTAGGAGGCCTAAAAAGCCTTGCAACTCCGTTTTGCTTTTGGCCCTGACTTTGCTGATGGCCCTGACTTTGTCTGTAGTCAGGTGAATGCCCCTGCCATCTATCCTGTAGCTCAGGAAGTTGACCTAATGGACCCCAATGAAGTATTTCTCTTTTTTTAGGTGTAGTTCTGCCTGTCTAAAACAGGTTATCACTTCCCTGAGGTGTTTGTTATCATTTTTGGCCATGATGGGTACGTCGTCGAAGTACGGCACTACCCCGAGGATTCTATATAATAAGAGCTCTATGATGCTTTGGAAGATCCTCGGGGCCACGCTGACCCCAAATTGGAGGCGATTACACTTAAAGGTTCCCCTGTATATGACAATCATCTGGACCTCCACTGTAGTGCCATCTATGGGGAGCTGCTGGTATGCATGGGCCAGGTCTAATTTTGCAAATATTTTTCCTGGTACCAGGGAGTGTAGTAGATGCTGGACTACTGGAACTGGATAGACACTCTGCTGCAATGCCTTGTTTAGCATGCATTTGTATTCCGCACATATTCGAATTGAGCCATCACTTTTCAATGGGGTCATAATGGGTGTCTCCCATTTAGCATGATCAACTGGTTCCAGCACCACCTGTTTAATTAGTTTATCAAGTTCTGCATCTACCCAGGACCTCAGGGCAAAGGGAACGTATCACAGCTTAAGCCTGATTGGGCTCACGGTGGAGTCAAGATTAAATGAGATAGGGATCCCCTTGTACTTGCACAGCTGTGAGTTGAACACATCCTGGAACTCCCTGATGAGGTCATCGATGCTTGATTGCTGGACCGTGTGGATGCCCGTGACTCCCAGCCCTAGTGTGTTGAACCAGTCGAGACTGTGAAGGGTTGGTAGGTTGGTTCTCACCATAGCGACCAGGAGTGTGCTTTGAAATGGTAGTATTTCACATGGACTTGCAGGCGGCCCATGACTGGGATGCGGTTTCCCTGGTAGTCTTTGAGTGTGGTGGAGGTTTCTTCAATGTCTTCTTGTTGTAGGTCAGGTTTGGCCATCTTAGGTGTCTTCCAGGACATTATAGTGACCACTGATTCCATGTCTACTTCCATTAAGCAGGGGGTTCCTCAAACATCAACGGTGACCATTAATTTCTTGATGTTGGTGTTACTGTTTCTGGAGACTCTTATCTGGTACATGCCTGTTGGCCAGTTGTTGCATCTTCTCTGGTCAGTTCGGCTCTTCTTGATTGCTCTGCAGGGGTGGGTTTGCTGTAGTCGCTCACTGATCTTCACTTGGTTCTTTGCAGCAATCAGTCTGAAGCCCTGCAGACCTTTCTGATGTGATCCTTCTTGCCACACTTGTGGCAAAGACATCATGGAACTGGCAGGAAGCCATTGTGTGAGATCCCCCACAACCGAGCATTTGTGGGGGCAGTCGTCCTCACATTTGAATGTGTGGTGAATGTCTTTGTCCTCGCTGCTTTCAGTTGTGGAGTCACTCACGTGGCCCCAGTGGACATTATGGGGTGCTTTGGACAGATGGTCATCATCTAGGATCTTGATGACCTGGCTTTCTGCCATTGCTCATGTCTCTGCTACTCTGAGCTCTTCAATGGCAGCTTGTAGTGCGACCCTGGGGTTCACTATGAGATGTCTCTTCAAAGCCTTGTCTTGGAGTTCGTAGACAAACTGGTCTAGCAGTGATTCATTCATTTTTCCCAGCTCGCAGTGAACTGCAACGGCTTGGAGTTTTGCAATGCATTAATTAATATTTTCCTGTACTCTCTGTCTGCAGTGGCAGAGTTTGAATTGTTGTACCAACTTGGCTGCTGGTGGTGTGAAGTGGTTCCGTAGGCCTTCGATTAAATTTTTCCATGCTGGGTGCTCACTGGGTTTGAAGCAGCGAGTGCTTTGGCTGCCTAGAATGCGGTTTTTCCACAATGGCTGAGGAACTGTTGTAGCGCTTCATGTATTCCTCCCATGACTCTGTGTCTGGGTCGAATATGGGTTCGAAGGGAGCTGAGTTAGTGTGTTTGCTGCCATTGCTGTGGTGGGTGATATTCTTTCCCTTTTGAATTTGACGCAGTACGGCTTCCTGGGGTTTATCTCTTTCATGTCTCTTGCGGCGCTGGCTATCATGTGTCTGTGGAATTGGCTTGGATGTTTCTTTTTCTTTTTTCCAAATTTTTTTATTGTTTTTCAAAAAAAAAGAAAAAATATAATAATAATTATATATATACATATATATATACATAATTTACATACACTTCTCCCTAGCAAAAAGGTCGCTGACAGGAAGAGAACCCCTGGCCTAATGGC
>JANHFO010004553.1:45797-59208 GCA_032468095.1 Pareas carinatus | reverse complement strand
CCGCCCCTATGCTATGGAGGCTGCTTCCCGGCGGCCATTTTCCCCGGAATCGTAGTTTGTAGTCGTACATTGAGGGCTGTTTATATTATTCAGCACTGAGCTTTCCTCAGCATTGAGGATTAGAATGGCAGATTCTCTTCATATTGGAAGAAATGGACATGTCATGGTTTGGGGAAAAGATGCAGTAATGCATATCTTCCCTTTGATCAGATGAGAATTGTTGGGAATGGAAAAATTTGTTGCCATTATATAAAGGCACACATCTCAAATTTTCATATTAATATCTGTAATTAATGATCACTATGTATCAAATTGTTTAGATATTGTTGTTCTTGGGGAAAAAATAAGGTGCTTAAGATTTTTGCCTTGAAGGGAAAAAAAAACCCCACAAACCAAAACATAACCATGATCATAGAATAAGCTAAACCAGAACAGTAACCACAGAATTTTAAATGGGGACATTTTTCAAATTTCACATGAAATACTTATTTATTAGTGCAGTCCTGCTGAAATTCAATTGCCCTTGTTATACCACAATGATTCATACCTATAAGAACAAAACATCTATATATATATAAATACAAATCACTTTGTTAATATCTAGACTTCTGAGAATTAATTAGACTGAGTTTTAGCTTATAAAAATTCGCTCAGTTCTGTTTAACTATTCCATTATTTTTCTTTCTTTTCCCCCCCAAAATGCAAATATGTTTTTGTGCAAATGCACCATATGGTTTCTGATTTATTAATATGCATCCAATCTAAAGTGTTTTCTTATCTGTTCTTTGGACACCATGACCCAGATCACCACATTCCAAGGCTAGACAAGGACAGCAGCCAATTAATTTTAAAAAATATAATGAAAAAAATAGTAATAGCAATATCACAAAAGCAGACAGCTAAGCCTTCACTAATAAACACTGATATGTTTGCAGAGAAGTTAGGGTCCAATTAAAAAAGAGAGAGGAAAAGAGAGAGAGAGAAATATCATTAACATGCAACAATTATTATGGCAGCATCAATGAAGTCAAGATGAAGAAATGGTTATAAATATTAGATATAAAATTCAATTACTTCTTCACTGAGCTCACTAAAGGAGGGGGTTCATTTTGACAAAGGTTTGAGCAAAGCACCCTTTAAAGCCATGTGATGCTTTTTACTCATAAAGCAATTGTTTTGCATTACCAGCACCATTCTCAGTCCACATTTTCTATATAGTGATTTGGACCATTGGAAAATATATGTAAGACACAAGTTGTAATTTTTACAAGGGCTGAAGAAGGCTGTAGAATGACATGAAGCATCTTATGGAGGTAAACTGTATGTTTTCTTTCATCTGTGTGAACAGAAATGTGTCAGTGCCACAGCACAATGCTCTTCACCCAGGTGTATGCAAGCCATTTTGTCCATTAATATGAATTTTTCAAAGTAAAATTCCCTAATGTGTTCCAGATCTGTTCTTTAGTGGTCATTTATTAATTAATAGATTTAGTAGAATCATGATGTAATTTGCATGGAAATAAAATTATGTTCAAAATACTAGAGGTTAGATAAAATATCAAAATAAACTTGAGTTTAAAGTATTGCTCACATTGGTTCTATTGGTTCTATTCAATTAAAATGACACTTTTTGAAAAGTTAGAAATGACCTCTAAACTGAGCCCATAAATTCTATTGGACATTTAAGTCTTGCCTTTCTGTTTTAGATTCATGAAGCTTGCCCATTTTAAGGGCAGCTCAATTGTAATTATCCAAACAGGAGTCTAGTACAGTGAAAAACAATGGCAGAACTGTCTTATTCAAATACAATTATAGCTGATCTATCAGCTAGATGATAAAGGTATTCCAAGTCACCAAAGCATCCTATACACCTAGTAACAACAAGGGATCCAATATCTCTTCAAATTCTGAATCACTTCATACAGACCATGGATATGTATGCATCCCTCAGCATCCCACTGATGGATTCTTAATGCATCTTTAGCAAACCCTAATCTTAATCCTAACCCCACACATCAGGATTATTTTTTAATGATTAGCTTTCTGGGTTTAGTGAGGCTTGAGGTACCCATTTTGTACCTTAAAACCCCTTCTTGCAAATCAGGATCCAAAACAAGGTATAGTGTAGATTTGCCTCCTCGTGGCGCACCCTGGGCAACATGACTTTGTCATGGCTAAATAGTGTACACATTCTCACTGTTGAACCTTACAAGGATCTCCCAGCAAGAAGCAGCAGTATGAGCACCAAAAATAAAAACTATGGTTAATGTTGTATTCTGTTACATCATATAAAGTAAAAATTAAAGAAAGATTCCAAACTTTCAAATCAGGTAACACCATTGACATCATCACATTCTCAGATGTACTGGTTTTAGTCCTCAGACAGATGAGAAAGTCATAAAGCACTCTTCAGGCTGAAAATGGTTTTTTGTCATCTTTTACAAAAACAGTAAAATGGTTTTATTCTGTACTTTACACTATTTAACCATGCAGATGAGTGATGTCTCCATCTGTATCTTGCCTGGTTTGAAATCATTTTACTGACCTTCACAACTCTATCACACTGCCAAGTGGCAGGGGTTATTCAGAACATCTGCTTCTTCTCTGTAGTAGATGAACTTGTAAGAAAGATATGGATTTCACCAGCACATTCATTTCATATCCTAGATAATCTCATCCAGAAAGTTCAAGAACACTTGAAAACATCAAGGGTAAAATAGCATCCTGAGGTATCCCATAGTGGAAACATTGATGAGCAATATCTCAATATCACCTTCTGAAACCAGATATCTATGAAGGCTTAAAATCACAGCAATCTATTTTCCCATATGCCAATAGAGGCAATCTGTCCATTTGTCAGAATGAGCATGGGAAAGAATTTTACTTGGCACATGTTCTCTTAGCAAGCCTGGATGAAAATTATATAGAGATTGGGGGAGGGAGTTTTCTTCACAAGGAAACAAGCATTAAGCTGGCTGTGGTTATGTATGATTGTGTATAAGCAGTTTAAACATAAAAATAAATTGTGACCACATTCTGTTAGTTTCTGAGATGTCTTTTAAAGACAATCATGTCTAGATGAAAGTTCATTATAATAGAAATATATTGGAACCTCAATTTAATGGGCCACCATTTAGCAGAGCTTGGATGAAATTTCCATCTAGATACCCCACGCCTTAACATAATAGACAAACATATTCCATCTGAAGTAGGCAATTGCAATTAAATATATGTTAATTTTACATTAATTTTGCCATTCATCATGATTTATGACAATTATGCACATGATGAAAATTGATGCAAATGATATCATTGGAATAATGACATCACTAGAAAAATGACATAAATAATCAGGAATTATGTAGATTGAAATTTAAGAGACATTTGTGTTTAACAGATACCTACTTCTCCAGACTGGTCTATTAAATCAAGGTTTCACTGTAGTACATTTTGGAAATTACTATTCAAACGGACCTTCTACAAATGTAGTGTTGAAAAACAATGAGGCCCAGCTTAGTTTAGGATACCATCATAGGATTAATTCTTAGACAAGTATCAGTATTCTCCTCAGTAAAATAGGCAGGAGCAGGAGCAGGAGGGAGGGCGAGGAAATGTTGTTAGCCTTAATAGTCCTGCAGAAGGATTCAAAACATTCCTTCCCATTGATTCTGTGTGTCTAGTGGCAAGAACGGATGGAAGGTACCGACCATATTTAAATCTTTATCTTTCAGAGAAGTGTGATTCCAAGCAGAATGAATACTTTTCAAGCCCTTTAGTTCATAGAATCAGACAATAATGTTACCTGGTTTGAGTTTCAGTGTGTTAATCTTCATTAAGTTCCTTCACACCTACACAAATATTTACCTGCTATGCCTTGGTCTGATCATTGAGAAATTGCAAAGAGGTGCCTTGTACAAGACAAATAATCCATGCACACTCAATAACAAAAAGAACATATGAATATCTGTTAGATAAAATGGTTTTTTCTCCCCCTCATCTGGATAGAAAATGCAGAACGATGTCCCCCATGTATGGCAAGAGCTGCCAGTTTTGTCTCTTCCAGAAATTAAGGGCAGGAAATCAAGTACATCGTTTTACCTCATGCCAAGCACCATCCATGGAAATGTCACCTTTATGCAAATTGAACACAAAACTAGAAGATTTTACCCTTTAACTGTGGAAGGGAAAAAAACCATTGAAAATAAACAAAATGCTTTTCCTGCTAATTAAAACATGATTCAATAAATATTTTCAAAGTTTTAAAAAAATAATGTTCCACTCAAGCTGAGCTCCAGGCTTCTGGTTTCTGGCCAAGATAGAGTCTTTCTAATATAGTTACAAACAACTGATGAGAAGGGTAAAAAAACAGAAATACAAATACAACCTCAACAATAATTCAAACAGAATGGCAATTTATTCCTTTCCCCCTTTATTCCGATGACGCTACATGATAGTTAAAGAGCTTTTTATCAAAAAGGAAGCTATCCATTGATCGTGTATGCTGTTTCATTGTATTGCTAAAATAACAAGGTCTTTAATTCTATAGAAGAAGAACAAGGGTCCTTGTTTTTTCTTTGATTTATTTATTTATTTATTTATTAGTCAAATTTATATACCGCCCTTCTCCCCAAAGGGACCCAGGGCAATGTACAGCCTATAAAATAGAAATATACAAATTAAAAGTTTAAAACAGTTTAAAAGGAAAATATTTAAGATGGCTGAAAAATTTAAAATAACCCAATATTAAAACCAACTTAAAAACCAAATTTAAAATTAATATCAGATAAAATCCACAGGGGGAAGTTGTAAACTAGGCCAAACCGGCCTGATTAAAGAGATATGTTTTTACTGCACAGCGGAAAGCACGGAGGTCGGAAATAGTTCGAATCTTGGGGGGGTGTCATTCCAGAGGGTGGGTGCTGCCACAGAGAAGACTCCCACCCTGCGGGTCGCCAGCTGACATTGTCTGGCCGACGGCACCCTGACAAAGTCAACAGCATATAAAGATAATTTATATAAAATGTTTTATAGATGGGACATGACACATAAGATTGGCTAAGATGTTTAAAGATGTACAGGATAAAAGTTGGAAGTGTAAAAGCAATATTGGTACATAGTATCATATGCGGTGGACTTGTAAATATGCTAAAGGCATTGGGATAGTATTTACAAATGGTTAAAAAAGATATTAGGAATACAAACGGAATTTAAACCTGAGTTTGTTTTGTTAGGCAGACTTCCAGAAAAATTGGTTAAACGATATGTTTATTTAACCTTAAACATTTTAACAGCAGCAGGAACAACCTTTGAACAAAATTGGAAAAATGAAGAAATATCAACACCAGATGAGATAATAAAGAAAATTTTGGATTGTGCATAAATGGACAGATCAACGATGAGATTGAAAGACAAAGAAGAAATAGACTATTATCAAACTTTGAATTTATTCTATGAAGGAAGGGGTAGGAATTAACTGTATTAGAAAGATTAATGTAGAAGAGTATATTGATAATTTGCTTTTTGAAATGTATACCCCAATGAACGAGCTGTGTTTAAATAACTATGACGTTTTTATTATAAATATTTTGAAAATGAAAAAAGAGTAAGAAAAAGAAAAGGGAAGAAAATAAAGAAACGAATGGTTGAGAAAGAAAATCAAAGGTGTTAAACGGTAATGGTTTTTAAGTAGGATAAAATAAATGATTGTGTACATATATGTATGACACTGAAGACAATGTAAAAATTAAAAATGTAAATGATGTCCATCATGAAATGTATATTCCAATAAGAAATTATAAAACCAAATGGTTTTTCTCTAGTGTGAATTATTTAATGTCTATAAAGGCTTTTCTTTGAACTGAAACATTTTACACATTTATAAGACTTTTCTCCAGTGTGAATTCTTTAATGGTTTTCCGTTGAGTAGAAACTCTTTCCACACTCCAGGCATTCATAGTTTCTCTTGTGAATGGACTCTTAGATGTACATAAAGGATTCCTCTACAGTCACAGTCTTTCCACACACACTGCATGTGTGGGGATTTTCTCCTGTATGTATCTCACTGAAACTCTTTCCACAGTCCAGGCATTTATGTGGTTTCTCTCCTGTGTGGATTCTCTGATGTCTGTAAAGGTTACCCCTATGTCTGAAGCTCATTCCGCACTCCAGGCATTTATGTGGTTTCTCCCCTGAGTGGATTTTCTGATGTCTATAAAGGTTTCCACTCCGACTGAAGCTCATTCCGCACTCCAGGCATTTAAAGGGTTTCTCTCCTGTGTGAATTCTTTGATGGGTATAAAGGCTCCACCTCTGACTGAAGCTCTTTCCACACTCCAGGCATTTATGTGGTTTCTCTCCTGAGTGAATTATTTGATGTCTGTAAAGGTGTCCCCTCTGACTGAAGCTCTTTCCACACTCCAGGCATTTACGGGGTTTTTCTCCTGAGTGGATTTTTTCATGTCTATAAAGACTTCCCCTTCGACTGAAGTTCTTTCCACAATCCAGACATTCATATGGTTTCTCTCCTGTGTGGATTCTCTGATGTCTGTAAAGATGCCCCCTCCGAATGAAGCTCTTTCCACACTCCAGGCATTCATATGGTTTCTCTCCTGTGTGAATTCTCTGATGTGTGTAAAGGTCTCCTCTCTGACAGAAGCTCTTTCCACACTCCAGGCATTTATGGGTCTTTTCTCCTGAGTGGATTTTTTCATGTTTGTAAAGGTCTCCTCTCCGACTGAAACTCTTTCCACACTCCTGGCATTTATGTGGTTTCTCTCCTGAGTGGATTCTCTGATGTCTATAAAGGCTTCCCCTCTGACTGAAGCTCTTTCCGCACTGAAAACATTTAAAGGGTTTGTCTCTTAAGTGGATTCTTAGATGGCTTCCAAGAGATCCAGTAGTTTTGATGGACTTCCCACATTCCGGGCATTGATGTTTCCATTCCGCCTCGTGGTTTCCCTGGCCCCCGAGTCTCCCGTCGGTTCCGAGGGACTCTCCGACCTCCAGGCCCATCTTGCGGTCTTCCCCAGGCAGCCCCCTTTCTTGGGCGCCCCCACAGTTCATCCTTTCTTAGCTCTGCAGAGTCTAGGCCTCTCCGCACCGTCTCCCGGGAAGCTCCGCGCCTGCTCTTCTCCTGGTCGGTGCTTCCCTGCTCTGCTGGGCTCATCGGATCTCCTGAAGAAGTGAAGGTGGAGGAGAGATGGTCAGGGATCCATCCCTTCCTGTAGAGAAGTCCCAAGTCAGCTCAGACACACACCCGAGGAGAAGGCCTCCGCCTCGCAAGGTCCCACCTCCCCAGCTAAACCAGACCTCTGACTCCCTGCCACCGCCTCCCTCCTGCCCAGGTCCCTTCTCTGAAAGAGACCCTCCGAGACTGCGACTCCTGGAATCCCCTGCCCCACACCTGCATCCAGGGTCCTCCATCTATGGACCTCCCCATCTCCCCCACAGTTTCCGGAAGACAGTGTGAGCCTCCCTATAAGCTATTCCAAGGAAGTTCCTTCACCTGCCAATTGGCATCCTCCCGTTAGCCAGCCAGATGGTGCCTGCGTGGTGCTGAGGGCCTCCCCTTAAATGCTTGGCGTTGGGCCTTGTTTCCCCTCACATCTGGGAGGCGAAGGGGCTGCTTCCACCTACCTCTCGGGGACACCCCACGCCCTACCAGTTACAGGGCCCTTCTGCAGCCGTGTGGAGTCACTGGTCAGATTCCAGAAGTCTAGGCGGGACTTCCCTTTATGCCTTTTCCCCAAAGCTTCGCCCTTTCCCCTCTCTAGAACCGCCCCACGGGGCGCTGCTGTACTTGTATTATTCTGCACCAATTTGCATTCCGGTGCCTTCAAGCCTCACCCATTGGGCCTACTGCTTGACCTCGCCTTTCTCCTCCCGCAGTGCCGCCTTTGCCCACTCAGCATGCAGGCTTTGGTTCAGTCTGGGTTCCGCTCCCGTCACTGTTCCCTCCCCTCTGCCGTGACTCCTCCCTTCCGCCCTCTTTGCCCGCTGCAGAGCTTCTTGACCAACAGGGCCGATCCGTGGCAGGGGAGCAGCAAGCGGGGCTTCCTGGGCAGCCAATCCGCCCTTCCGCCTCCGTGGGCCTCGCCCATCTCTCAGAGCCCTGTTCCTTCTGCGGCGTGGCTGGGGAAATGGGGACTGGAGGAGCCCTGATCGCCCCCTTGCAAAGTGGAGGAGACAGGCTGAATGACAATGGGCCCTGCCCTTCCTCTGGTTCTCCTCCCCCCTCCTTCTTGGCCCAACGCCAATGGGGTGAATGCCCTCCCCTCCCCCTCCCAGTGCTTCCCTTCCTGGTGTCTCACCTTCCGGGATGCGGATCCTGCTCTGATCTTCTGGGCTCGCTTTGCACAGGCTGGGTGAACCTCCGCCACCCCCTCCAGGAAAGGGGAACCTTACAGGGCGGGATCCTCGTGGCAGACGCTCACCTCAGAGGTGAGCTTCTCAAAGGAGTCGCTGTAAAGGCCAGTGAATGCTGATTGCAGGCGTCGGAGTGTCCGCTCCTGACTTCCCGGTCTCTCCTCTTCCTTTTCCCACTCCGGGGTTTTTTTCCACAGAAAAAAGGCGTTAAGTCCACAGGAAGGAATTGCTCGCCTGAGTGGCTCTTTAGGCTCAGGAATCGGAGTACACTGAAGCAGTCAGTCTTCAGCCGGGGAGTCTCGGCTTCTAGCAAGAAAAATCAAACATCTTCTATTATAAGAGAAGAAATTAAGCGGAAAACGAAGGAAGACTTGGATGGCGATTTCCAGCTTGTTAGCCATCTTCAGCAAGCCAAACCCAGAGATTCCAACCTGGGCTGATTTTACTTCCTAGGTTATTCTTTCAGTCGCTACGCCGCAGGTTCTCACTTTTGCCAGCTTTGTCCAGGGAGTATTGGAGTCTAACAAACTAGAAATGGCCATTCGAGTCTTCTTTCCTATTCCGGTGAACATCTTCTGTAATAAAATCCATGGTATCTGCCTGTGATGGCCCTAGTCTGGGCTGAAGGACAAAATGTGACACAGTTTTTTTCATCTCTGTATTCAGGGAACACCGATTTCAGTTTTTACAAAAAAATGATATCCCGCTATGTTAAATACTTAAGGAACAACCCAGGAAACTTCTAAATTGAGATCTTTGCACAACGCGTCAATCAAGAAGCATCGAAGATACAAGGGTGCAGTCTGACTCTTCTTCAACACCCTCAGTGATACAAGACGTTGGTTAAATAAGGACATGGCATTATTTAATTTCTTTATCGTGAGCTATATTGTTAGGTTCTTTTGAGCATCTCTAGTGAGCCTCTAATATCAATCACTCAAGTATTCATAGGTTCAATTGATACTGAAGACGAGGTTGCAGGAAAATTAAAATTAACGCTTTATTGCGATGGTCATTACAAGAAGTGGGTGTCCAGTTTCCTCTGGTGGCAGCGTTCAGAGGGAAAAGGAACATTAGAACAAAGAACTGCCTTAGTTTTATATACATCACGATGGGAAAACAAGCAATTAACAGTTGGATACCTTTGATTTTTATCTGCCTCATCCTTCCATACTGTTCTCATTCACCCAATTCTTATGTTATCCTCCCACATTCCTTCTTCGTACTTCTCTTCCCCTTTCTGGTTCCTTCCTTCTGGTCTCTTTGCTGCCAGCCAGATGTCTCTCTCTGCTGAACTGCTGGGCAAGGCCACAGAAAAGGTCCCTGTTGAGAAAGGGTCCCCAGTAACCCCTGGGTCCTAGACCTGGGCCAGATCAAGCATGGGGTCCAAAGGCCTTCACGGGAACCAACACATGCATCCAGCCTGCCGTTCTTTAAGGGAGCCTCTTGTCCCAACCCACCCTTGATGGAGCCTCCCACCGCAGGGAGGAAAGGGCCCTTTGTGCAACCTGTTCCTTGTCCAAAGGTCTGGTCTCTGGACTTGTGGTCACGGGAACGCAATGGAAGTGACTCAGAATCCTTGGCAACGAGAGTGAATGTCTGGCTCTGCTTTCCATTCTCTTTCCAGTCATCGAAGGTACAGCTGGATTAAGAGGAGGAGCACGGTGGAGGATTGTTTACCTTGCTGGTTGAGAATATCCCAAATAAATGTCTTCCCAACAAAATCATCTTTGATCGCATTCTACGAAACATCCAGTGGTAGAGAACGTGTCCCGATGCTGAGAGGTTTCAAGGGGTCCAAAACACCCCTTCTGGGCATAGCCACAACTGGAAAGCATTTCTTCTCAGAGCCTGCGGGCAGTGGGAGGCATTTGCCCCCCCAGCTGCCGATGCAAACAGTCCCACCCTCTGCTTCCCGTCACAGCAGGGGTGCCACAGACAGGCCAAAGCTCCACCCCAATTCTCTGCTGCAGAGGGGAAGGCCAGCTGCGGGAGAAGGCAAGGCCCATCTCTTTCTCCAGGCTGCAGCAGAGAAGAAAAAAAAAACTGCAGGGATCATTCTGCTCGATATACTTGAACATATCGCTAAGGTATTGCTTTTGGTTGAAAGGGAGGGTGGGGAAAGGAAGCAAAACAATTTAATTCTTTCCCTTCATTCTGAAAAGTCAAAGAGCTGCCAAGTTAGTTCAAAAATGCAGTTATCTTGGAGTAGAGAGAAAATAAAGTTCTTTATATAATAAACTTTTTGTGAGCAAAGGTCTTTGGAAATTGTGTTTCTCAACAAACACAAAACAGATGTAGGAAGCAAACACAAGGGACAGTCCAAAAGGACATTAACGCTCAAAGTACTAAGAATAAACAGGGTGAATCTGAAGTCCTCGAACATGAGAGGAAATATGACCCTGTTGCCATTACTGAAACTTGGTGAGATGAAACCCAAGACTGGAACATACAGCGGAAGTGATTTAAACCCTCTTGACTAAATTTGGGTTAATATAATAGGAAAACGGAATGATTTTCCCAAAGGTCTATACTACAGACTATCCTATCAGAGGAAATAGACTAACCTTTTGCTCATCAGTAACTAAGGTGTGCAGGAAGCATACTGCAGTAGTAATTTGGGGCTGTAACTTTCCTGATATCTATCGGAAAACACCTAGTCTCAGCACCTAGTGGGAGGTTCCTGACCAGCCTAGTCGGCAACTTTGTCATCCAAAAGGAGGGATCTAGTGGGTCCACTATTTTTGACTTAATTCTCACAAACAGAGGGGAAATGATAGAGGGGGGGTTGGAGGTACAGGAACCTTGAGGGAGAATGACCTTGTGATGCCGAAATTTGATACAGTGAAGACCCAAGCAACAGAACTGTTGTATTTTAATACTCACCACACTTCCTGGAGCCGGCAGCCAGCAGTCCCTCCGGTCTGCATGGGCTGTGTAAGGAAGGAAAAAGAGGTTGATGCTGATTGGCTAAAGCGCGAAGCCACACCAAGTTAAAAAGGAGCCAGCCAGCTTTTGCCGCTGCTGAGAATTTGTTGCTGTTAACTAAATTAAAGTTTGTTCATTGAAATCCTGGAGAGTCCAGTCTCATTATTTCGTCCAGTTCTAAAAGAACAAAGTCCAACTAGTGTCTTAGACTAAGAGTGTCAGTGATTTCACCAAACATAGTGCTTGGGAAGAATTCCATGGATGAAAATCTTAAAAGAATACTATTACTCAAGCAGCTTGGGAACCTCTGAAAAAGAGATGATAGCAGCCCGGTCTGGTGCAATACCGCTGTGGGAGGGAAGAAAAAGATTCAAGAAGAAAATAGCATGGTTGCATAATGAACCCTCTGGTAAAATGAAAGACCAAAAGGACAAGCATAAATTTTTTAAAGAGGGACACATGTCAAAAGCAGAATACCAACCAATAGCCCAAATCTACAAAGTTGAAGTCAGAAAAGCCAAGGCTCAGAATAAACCAAGACTTGCGTGAAATGCCAAAAATAATGTTTAAAAAGTTTCTTTTGTCATGTAAAAACAAAAAAAAGTCAAGGAAATAATTCATCCTTTGATGTGGGAAGATGACAAGGAGGTAGTGAGCGAACTTTTACTGGGTATGTTGAGTGCAGCCTGGAAAAACAAGTTCTGGTAAAAAGAGCACCCAACTCACAAATTGAAAGCTTGGTCCTCCGTTCCAACCTCACCTCATATCCAATCAATCCAATCAGTTGAGAAACCGTCATTTTCATTACAGGGTTCCTCACAGCTGGAACTTCCCTCCCTGCTTAAATGGTGTGGTAATATTGACATCTAGCCACCTATCTTTCTTACTTCAAAGGAGTTAAATCTGATAAGCCGAATTCTCCTGAGTTAATTCTGAGATGGGGTAGCTGGAGTGCCGATTCTGGGGAGAATTTGATTAATAAATAAATTTGATAAATAAATAAATAAATAAATGTGCTGAAATATTATGAAATGCATCCAGGGAGCCAATTCGCTTTGGTCTTCCTGGATGCACAAAAGGCTTTTGACAATCTTTCTTGGGAATTTTTATTTCAACAGTTAGAAATTATTAATTTTGGACAGAAGTTCATACAAATGATTAAAGTTATATATGCTAAACCATCAGGCAAAATAATAATCAATGGAGAATTAAAGGGCAAATTTGAAATTAAGAGGCACGAGACAAGGCTGTCCGATGTCTCCATTGTTATTTATCTTGACATTAGAAATACTGAATAGAAACGTGAGAAATGATGCACAAATTAAAGGATTGAAGGTTAAAAATGAAATATATAAATTACAGGCTTTTGCAGATGACTTAGTATTTATCCTGGAAATACCCATAGACACAATACCAAAATTGATGAAAAAAATAGAAGAATATGGAGAAGTACGCGAAATAAAAATTTACTAAAGAAAAAACTAAAGTTATTGTCAAAAATATGATGAAAAAACAAAAAGAGAAATTGAAAGAGAATATGAAGTTACAATTGATAAAGAAGGTAAAATACTTAGGAATATATATAACAGCAAGATGTCCAACATTGAAGGAAGATAATTATGACAAATTGTTAATTCAAATTAAGGCAGATTTAGAAAAATGGAAAAAATTACAATTATCGTTGTTAGGGAGAATTGCTACAGTTAAAATGAATATTTTACCAAAGATTCTATTCCTTTTCAAGACAGTACCAATAAGTCTGGGAAAGAAATTCTTTGATGAATTGAATATGTTAATAAATAAATATATATGGCAAGGGGAAAAAGCAAGGATAAAGTTAAAATTGTTGCAAGATAACAAGAAAAGAGGAGATTTGGATTTACCAGATTGGAACTTATATTATCAAGCATCTACGTTAACATGGATTAAAGAATGGATAATGTTAAGAAATAAAAGGGTATTATATTTTCGAAGGGTACAATTTACTACAGGGATGGCACTGTTTTATGGTATGGCAAAAATAAGACTAACAGATATTTCAATGTTGGAATGAAATAACCTATGCTTCAATGGCTAACAATATAACCTATGCTTAATTGGCTCAGACATGTAATGCTGT
>JANHFO010004553.1:0-19224 GCA_032468095.1 Pareas carinatus | reverse complement strand
GATTCATTAGCTGCGATTCATCCGGGCACTTAGTGTCTAAAAGATTAGCCATCACTGCCTTATCTATAGTGTGCTGGCTTCCTCTTACTTAACTAAGTAAAAATAAGAAATCTATTTATACTTGCTTCAAACTTCGTTCAGGTTTCTTCCAATATTTTGGGAGGACTCATCTTTGTTCAACATGTTTCATTTATCAAGAGAGATCTGGACTCTGTCTCCTTATTTGCACTGAGTCACACCTGATCCCTTCTCAACAAAAGTGTGATTTCACGTCAATTTTTCAAACTCAATACATTGATGGGAGTGAGGAAAGATTCAATAGTGTAAGTTCTGCCAATGTAAGCCCTATTCCCACCTCCCTTTTTTTGGGAAAATTTGGCATGTTTTTAAAATACAATTTTTTTTTGCTGTTGAGACCTATCACCAAATCCTGTCAGTTTGACACATCTCTATCCCAGCCTTTTAGTTCTGTAAAGTAGTTGTTTCCTTTCTTTTTTTAAAGTTTAGTTTTCTACAATTCTTTTTTCCCCTTCAGGATAAATGAACATAATTATTCAATATTTATCATTTTTTTAAAAAACAGTGGGGAATAATAGCATTGATAAAAACAGACATACTCTCTTAAAATACTTGCTTGGATTGATTGTCTCTCCACTTCTGACATGGATCTGTTATACACAAAGCATTAAATCTGCCAAAGGCTAAGCATATTAATGAGGGATCATTAGTAGTAGCAATTATGGTAGAAATCCCTCCTCTCCAACCCCCCAAAAACCTTTGGACAAATGTACTTTGTACATGTATTTTCCGATATTAGAACAGTTTATGAATGCAAAGCAATCATATGACCTTTAATAGGACAAATTCTCAGTTTAAGGCAGCACTGTGATTAATCATTTATTATGCAATCATCATCATCATCATCATCATCATCATCATCATCATCATCATTATCATCATCATCATCATCATCATCATCATCATCATCATCATCACTTTTGTTACCCAGGTGACTTTATACCCAGTAACATAGAAGCCCAAACAACTTCAGCAGCTCTATCAGATAATTCTATGCACTATACAGCAGATCCATTCTCAAGTTGTTAGAATTTATCTCTATGTATACATTTGGTGCAATGCATTTTATGTCTTTATTCTCGCTAGAGAGCAAAGTGAAAAAACTCATATGTTGTGAAGGTGCCATGATAAGTTCCATACGGTCAGAGTTCTCAATGTTTGTAATTTGTTTGCTAAGTAATGACTACATCAGTAGTGATAATGGATATTTAAAACCCATTCACGTTAACCTGTAGGAAAGAAAAGATAGATTAATGACATGTTGCATAGATCAAACTTAGCTGCTGTCCCTGGCCCATTTGCAATTAATGTTTCTTTCTGCTAGTGATGGAAGTTTCAACCAGATAAGCACTTGATCTTTCTTTGGATTTTCTCCTACCTCCCACAGCATAGCTCTTCAAAAGTTTGTTTGGAAATGAAACCAAATTCTATGTTTCCTCTACAGATGGTTGACCTCTTTCAGTTAGTCGCTGCATTACTCATTTAAACAATTATACAGGTCAGTATAGTGTAATCTAAATTATTTAGTCTCTGGGTGTTTTTCAGACACCACTGACAGGTCGAGAAGATACAGCTGCTGGTTCTACCTGGATCTGAACTCCACAAGATAACAGAGTTTAAGCTGGAATTTTAGTTACCATCTGCTGGCATTGCTCGCAGAAGTGCATGTCGCAAAGCTACAAGTTGCTCCTTAGAGCACTAAGTGCTTCTAAGGATCAACATCTCTCTGTCGCACAGGTAATTCTTCTTCAGCATAGCTCTTTTCAAAGCCAACATCTGCAACTCACCACTTTCCTTTCCTCTACAGACTTACTTGGGCGCTGAAAATTCTCAGTAACTTTTAAAAAATATCCCTCCCCACTTTTTTTTTGTTTGTCCCCACACAGGGAGCAATTGAAATCTACCAGACTAGCTAAATATTATGATAACCTTTTCCATCCTAATTTGTACTGGAGGCTGAGTGCGTGCTAGGATCAACATTAATTACTGTATAACATTTCAGCTGCATACTTCATGGAAATGCCAGGGACTTAGTTAAAGGGGATGCGAGGTCCTGATACCAGCAGGGGTGGGGGTCATGGCCTTGACCATTGTGATGCAGGAGAATAATGGGAATCTATAAAAACAACCCATCGCTTAAGGTGTTAAGGCTAACCAACCCCATTAAAAGTTGCATTTCTTTTGGAAACACATTGCCTGCCTAAAACGCCTCTCACACCAGCATTTGTTAATCATTTTTCTCCCCTCTAAGTTAATAAAACCTTATTTCCAGCAGTTAGCCAAACAGACTGTAATAATGATTCTCCATAATAAGGCATCTCTGTTGTTAAAGTTAATATATCAGTTAGAATTAATGCACTTTAAATTCTGATTCCTTTTACAGCTTGCATCCAAACTAATTACAGGTTTTAAATTGTCACTCGTAGGAGTTCAGCCAAGGCATATTTCCTCTCTTCTTTAACTGCACCCTGAGAATTCATGAATCAATTTTTTTCTGGGTCATGACTTTACCCTACCAGGAGCAAAGAAAAAACCCTTCACTGTGAAGAAAATGGAATGGCAGGAATCCCAGTTTGGGGAAAATTTGCACTCAAATGGCAAAGAAGTAAATGACAGGGGAAATTTCCAGTGCCATGAGAACAAAAATCTGAAAATCATTTGTAGTAATCCAAACAATAATGAATTTAGCAAATAGTTTAAAGCACAGCGGTGGGCAGGGCTGGTCTAGTAATTTAGAGCTGTTGAATGATTTGGCAAGGATTGTTGCCTGTTTCCCTCTCCCTTTTTTTGGGGTGGGGGAAAGATCCTTCCCATAATGACGATGACGATGATGGTAATAGAGGCCACCTGAGAACAACTCACTGCTTCCCCAAAATCATTTCTCCTATACATTACATATAGGACAAGTCCGTTAGACTTCCTTATGATTATTTTTTTAAAACCAAAATACATTATTGTCTGCATTTTAATGAACTCAACTGTATAATGTAGTGATTGCTTTTTATTTAAACATGCTTCTTTCATGTTGATGTTCATATCACAAAGATAATTAAGATCCAGTCATTTCATGTCTTGTACCTGAAGTCATTGTCTCAAGCATCAGCATTGTATACAATGGGATTGTGATCTCACTCCATCCATGCTCCCCGCCCCCATCATTCATTAACCTGAGGAGAAAATATAGCAAAAGAATTCTATTCCACTCTTGAGAAATTTTGGAGAGAAATTGTATGAGTCAATGTATTGTTTTTTTCTTAAGCAACCTAGCAGGACAATAAGTAACATGGTTAATTACCAAAAATATATATCTTATGGGTCCAACTGCTTTATTAATTTCATTCCTGTTATATCCTCTAACAGTCCTGCAATCCTATGCAAAATTGCTTGCATCTTTCATTCCCTGTGTTCATTTTGATGTCTCTCAGGAATAGTGTTCATAGGGATTGAAAAAAATAGTGCTAAAACATTTTTTGAGAAAGTTCATTGCTTTTCAATAATTAAAGGAAGGATATAAATTTTTAATGGGAAAAACATTAAGACTATCAAAAATTTTAATAGACAATGTTTTTACGAATACAAAAAATATATTTATTCATTCTGTTCTCTTCCCTTTCATTGTGAACTTATATAATAGCTATGTGTGCTTGTTTGTGCTTCTCTGAAAGAAAACAGGAAGACAATTATTGAAATAAGAATGTTTCCTTAATTAAAAAGAGGAAAAAAACACCATAACATTCTTAAATGTTATTTATGTGTATCTGCTGTGTGTGTCTGTGTGTTTGAAGAACGGGTTTGTTAACATTTATTAAATTCTTGTTTGAGTGACTTGTGAAGAAAACATTATTACTGATGTTGTTTTTCTCTGATTACAGGAACTGTGTTAGACATAAAAGTCTACTTAAAACTAGTTTACAGTTTAAAGACAGGTTTAATAACAGGTGAACGCTGAAAATTATGCAAACAAAATGGCAGACATGAATGACTTCATTTAAGACATAATTGTTTCTCATCAACCCATGAAATCAAGCAGAAACTGCTTCACCCAGATGAGAAGGGACTAGAGAAATCAGTCAGGCATATATTCTAAATGGAAGGTCCAATCCTGGATCTCAGCCAGACCTCTGCTCTATACATAGAGCCAAGCTTAAAGGGTTAAAGTCCTTAGAATCACAGTTATCATATTATCATAACAGATAACATTATCATAACAGATAATTATACAGCAAGTAAAACAATGAAGGTTTTGGGCCCTCAAATCCATAGATTAATTGTGGGCTATGAAGTTCTGCCTGGGAGGCAAAAAACATTCTCCCATGCAAGTCATTGTCTTATACTAAGAAAGGGTATAAAGTTGGAGTACAGCTATTTTTAAAGGTGATGAGTTGCTTTAGAAAAACATTGTATAGTTTGGGTTTTATTTTCCTCTTTATTTTTTTTAAAAATACTGCAATTGCTTTAATATTACATCATTACTAAACATTTAAGGCAATATATATATATATTTAAATAAAATAAATCAGCAGGGTTTAATTTTCAGTGTCCTCAACCCCTCTGGAATTGTTGGAGTGTGATTCATTTTTTAAAAAGTCATAAAACTGGCTCATAAAATTATACTATTATGTTCATTTGTACTATTATGTTTTAGCAAGTTTTTATAATGGTTTTGCAATTACTGTACCTAAAACATATTTTATGTTAACTATAAGATTGGTTGATTGCCTTTGATTTTGCCAATTACTTATTAGTCTCCATTAACTTGTTTTTTCTTGCTTTGGAATATGTGAATATACAGAAATAAAGAGATCTGAAGTCTAGCAAGATGTAAATTCTTAGCTCCCAAAGGTAGAGAAATTCATGTACAGAAACAATAATCTTATTTGTTAATTTGGTATTTATATTACATGGTTGCTAGTCAATGAATGTTAAGATGATTATTTCCTTCAACTTAATTACTTTTTAATCCACAAATGTGGTACATATTAGATAGCAGATATTTTACTTTATTTTTTAAAAAATATTTGTTTAGCTTCGCATGTCATTCCAGAGCCAATCTTTTTCATGGATTAAGTTACAAAATTCATATTGTATTTTTGTAACATTAAGAAATTAAGGCTATCTAAAATATAGCAAAAATACAGGGGGGGGATGCTTTATGAATGTTTTCTTTATATTCTGGGCTATAATAACAATTTAATTGAGCAGCCCATTTCTTTTCTATACTGTAGATAGCAGTAGCCTATTACATCATATGTCCTGAGGCCTGGGCTAAAACAGAAAATGGAAAGAAAAATTAGGAAAACAAAATAGGATAAAAGATCTTTCTTCAATTTTTTTGTTTTTGTAAAACTAATACTGTAATAATTGGAGGCACCCAATAAATTATAGCTCACAGTCTCTGCTTTATATCACAGAGTTGCAAGATACTTGCTTAACTCAAGTTAAATACAGGGGTCAAATCTCGTATTACCAAATAAACAGCATAAATCAAAACTGAAATTATAAGAAGGCTAAAATACAGCAGATTTCATAATTTTACTTTTTAAAAAAATCAGATACATGATATCTGCTTTTTATACGTGTGCATCTTACCTATGAGGAAAAACTCAGCACTATCAATAGCTATTTAATTCCAGATGCACTTGTGTAAACAAGCCTTCCTAAGTGTAAAATCAGTGCTTTGTTATTCAGAGAGCTTGGTAGAGTGGGGGAGGGTGTCTTGCATTTGCATGAGTTTTAAATCGCTCTTAGTAAGTCATATGTTCATGTAAATCTCCCATATTTGCATTTATTAAAGCTCAGTGTTTACACTTAGAATGTGATATAAAAAGAAATATGTAATTCCTTTTTGCTAAAATAATAAAGAGTAATACAACAGACAAAAAGGATATTAAAATATATCATATATAACACTTGTTTGCAGTGTGCGTGTTTCCATATATGCAAGTAAAATGTTAGAAAATGTGCTGCCAAGATTGCATGTAAAAATGATTTGCGAGCATGGTAGAAAGCCATTTGGGAGAGCATCGTGCTTTTACTCAAAGGCCCCAACAGTTTCCAGATAATGATTTCGTTAGTCTAAATCTATTTTCTGACTTTGAAGTCACACCTTTTGGGGAATCTGTACTGTCGTACATTACTTTGAACATGGACACAATGTGGCTTGAAACCAGATTAATAAAACAGGGAGCTGAACTCGCGTGAGACTTTTGACTTCAACAATCTGACTTCAATATTTCTGACTCTTGTTACTATTTTATCGTGAGGCGTGGATTCTCAGATGCTGACAGCTCAACTGATTCTTTTTTAAAAAAGGAAAGAAAAGGAGAAATAAATAATAATTTGCAATGAAAGATGCATAGCTGCTATTTAAGATCCCTAGTTCGTACACTGAAAACAACACAGCAACACCTGCAGCATTAGACAGTCTTTTTCTCTCTCCCTCTCTTCTCTCTCTTTCTCTCTCTCTCCCCTTCCCCCCCCACTTCTCCACAAGGCTGGGTTGCAAAATTATTATTATAAATCAAGTCTGTTTTGTACTAAGGCTTCAGCGCAATGTAAGCGTTTGATTACCAATATTATTTTCTGGAAATGTTTCAGAAGCCATGTTTTATCTAGGCTCTTTTTGACTTGTCTGATCATCTGGGTTTTCATTGTCATTGCTTCATAATAATTGAATGTCATACATAATGACATAAAATGAGGCAAAGCCACAGAAGCTGCCAATTTTATTGGATCTAAGAGATCATGAGCACAAGCCTAGAAAAGCTTGATTTGTTTGTGCCAACAACATTCATCACAGGCTTATCTCCCTGGGCTAGAGTTCTCTTGATCTCTCTGTTTCACATGCTTTTTCAGCATTCACTGTAGCTGCTTAATCAGTATGCTTTATCTCTACAATTAACAAAACCAGGGAATATCTACATTGGCACAGAGGAAAAAAAATGTATTGAAATGATGTTTACCATTCCCTGAGTTCAACATTTTACTATCCTTTCCCCTCACCACACACATATTTGATTTCTGTTTAAACAACTAAGTGAAATCATGTTTGCTGCTTGCACTTAAGGTTTGTCTACACTTCCTTTTCCAAAGAGCATCCCAGGAAAATAAATTCCTTTCAATGCTAAGCATATTTGGAAACATCAACAATGGCAGATCATATTTACATGCTTTCAAGAAAGAGGCGAGTTCCCCTATTTTGCATCTAATTAAAAGTTTGTAAGAGATGTGATAGATTTTTGGGGGTGTAAATTAAAATTAATTAGCGTTATTAAGCAGCTATGAAAAGAAGGATTTGTGAAATAGTGAGAAATATTACTTAAACCCTAATGGAATTCAGTGAAACCCACAGGTCTATTACAGGCCTCAGATTTGCCAGGATCACTGCAGGGAATCTAACATTAATAAGCACACTGGTAATTAAATCATTTGTTACTTTGTCTGTAATGTTGTAATGTTTCAGTGATACTCTGTCAGAGCTCTTTGTGCAGATCAGAGCTAATCAAAGGTAATCAATTTTCAGCATTTGAGAAATCTGTAAATGATTATACATTCATCAGATCATTTAGTGGAGTGCAGGGAAAGTGCAATGCAATTAATCTTCCAGCATGAGGAGGAATTACCACCACAGAATTCAACAGTTATAATTAATTTCATTGTCTTGCTGTGAATTTTGATTGCTTTTCTTTGGACTGTATAGCACAAATGATGATTCATTGCAAAGTATTTGCAAAGCAAACACACCAGTGTGCTATGCAAATTAAAGTAGCTATATAACAGATAGGTTTCAAACTTTCTATTTACTCAGGGTTGTTGAGTACTAATTTGCCAAATAATTGCTTGTTAACTTTATACTCTCTTCTCTTGAATATCAAGATCAGTATCCAACATAAATAGAAAGTGCTTATGTTGGTGAATCACATAGTATCCCCTAAAATATTAGGAAGACTGTAAAGTCATGCTTCTATAGAGGTGGGAAGAATCCTTCTGTGATTTAAAATGTATTTTAAAATGCCCATAATGTTGCCCTTAATTGAAGCCACTTGGTACAAAAGAGCATCGTGAAACAGTAAAACCAGTCCTTTTTTGTCAAAAAATGTGATTATGTTAACAACTGAATATATAATTTTTAAAATAAAAGATTAACAAGATGTGAGTTCCAGCACCTTTTTTATTACAAAAAAGGACTGACTAAAACCATTCAGAACTTGTATTTTCAAAAATCCACCAGAGATTTTTGTGAAGTGAACAGACTGTTGATAATAGATCTTGCTTTTAAACCAATGATCATCACTATACAAAATTCTCACCACTTTCTTCCTTACTGGTGGAAAGCAGTCATTTATTTTGAAATGCAAATACATATATAGTTCAATAACAATGGTTAGGGAAGAAGCATGGTTCTAATTTAAAATAATATAAAATTCCAACCTGAGTTCTAACTAAGCTATGCTTATCTTTTTGCATTTGTTTGAGATTATTGGAAGTGATCTTTTCATCCTACGCAGCAGGTGCCTTTATATCAGATAAATCTCTCCTGTGAATAAATATATTTCTGTCAACAGTACTTTTCAAAAAAAATTAACAAATTAATTAAGATGTTTTTTTTATTTTGCTAGCATAAAGAATCAGTTTATATTGATCTTAGTATGCATTATTTTTACTTTATTATTATGTGAAATGGTTTGACTACATTTGGTTGAGAGTGTGTATATGAAGGTAATGATACTGCTTATCTCTTGGCAGATCGCTTTTTTTTTTTAAAAAAAGATCCTTGGAGAAAGGAAATTAATCAACCAAAGAGGGAAACAAAAGAAGAGACTAAAGCAGGAAATAAGGTCCTATAAGCTCAGTGGAAAACACCCGTCATAGTCTACATTTTTTTTAAAAAAAAATATCTTCTGAATAATAACACATTTTTAAGCTTCTTCTTAAATTTGGGTTAATTTAGATAGTCTGTGGTGAATTGAAGTAATAATCGTGGCAGCATGCAAACAAGAAAGCAGAAAAGTACTCAGATTACTTTGAATACAGAATTGGGGACACTTAATTCCACTGACATCAGTATGCTGGACAAGACAATCTTACCTGTGCTTTTTATGAGGCAATAAAATGTAAGTGCATATCAGATATGTATATTTGATCTGTGTAAAGAATTAGAATATTTCATTTGGTATTAAAATGCGAAGTATTCTGCTATGATTTAAGCTTATTTTATCAGATAATACTATTTTAGGCCTATTGGATTTCTCATGGAGTATTTTAAAAGGAATGGACATTGCATATCCAATATTTCAGATTTAAGAAACGTGAACATTCTTTAACTCACTTAATTTGATCCTGTTCTTTTAGAGCTTTGTTTTGGATTCAGATCAATATAGTTTAGTAGAAATCTGAAAAGAAATATGATAGGCAAAAATCTCAATATGATGCTGAATTGTATTCCTAATACATGGAATTTACCATCTTATGAAGAGCTTTAGGTCTACTGAGCTTGGATAGGATAATTCTACACAAATGAGGGGAAAAGTCACTCTCTTGATTCAGGATATGAGTCTATGATGTATTTTTGAAAATGAGAAGATAACTCATTATGTTTCCATATGATCTGGATTTAATGCTAAACATAATAATTGTATGTGTGTGTATTTGTATATGTGTCTGTCTGTGTGCATATACTTACTTAGGGATCCATTTTGCTACATACTATCTTATTTTTACTTTTCAATTTCAGCATTATAGCAAATAAAATTAATTCTAAAAAGAAAGTAATGCTTGAACAACACACGCTTTGCATACAGAAAATCTTTGATTTAGTCTCTGGCAACTCCAGCTGGAAAATGCCATTTCTGAGACCCCACACAGCCTCTTCCAGTTGCTGTAAATGATGCTGTGCTACACAGGCTAATAGTTTTATTTACTCTTTGTAGCTTCACTCATCAAACCCGAGCAAAGGACATAGTCCTTTGCATGTAGACTTTCTCTGTTCTAGCGATTATGCTTTAATGCACAAGTTGCAATTAACAAGGCTCTCCCCCCTTAGATACGGATGAACAAAGAGGCTGGGGCTCAACACAGTGTGCCACAGCAATGACATCTATGTAGCACACCCCCTTCTTTGTCATGACTCTCCACTGCCCTCTGCACCATGGGCAATGGGATGGGATTGAACTGCACATAGTCAAGGTCAGAAACTTGGCAGGAATACTGATCAAATTTTGCAGAACAGAGTTGGAGTTTAACCACTAGATTCCCTCCTCCCCTGCTCCTTTCTTTTGAGCAAATGTTTTGCACTATCACTGGTTCCTTGACTTGGTTTGTTTGCATGCTCTCAACTGGCCCACGGATTAATACCTGGCTTCTAATCAGCTACCAGGACCACAATATGACTTAGGTCTGCAATCATGCAGCCCCATAACTGGGAATTAATCTATTTAATGCCATATTCTTCTCACTAAACATGCCCTTGAATTGATTATACAG
This sequence comes from Pareas carinatus, assembly GCA_032468095.1. NCBI lineage: Eukaryota > Metazoa > Chordata > Lepidosauria > Squamata > Pareidae > Pareas > Pareas carinatus. Next base: position 8,664 of record JANHFO010004553.1, on the reverse strand, counting down.
TTAGTTGCAGAACTGGTTGAAATCTGGCTGATATTTTTAAATGCTGAGTGGTTTTAAAATGTTATCCTAATGATTTTTACATTGACAAAAAACCTCAATCTATAACCCCTTATTATTCTTTACCATACTTTATCCTACAGTATAATGTACCATCTGGGCAGCAGTAACTCGATACTTTCTTTCAGGGGTTTTCTTCCATTGATGTTCTTCTGATACATTTTAGTTTACAGTTATATAAATTAATCCTGTTTACTCTAGGAAAAGTCTCTTAAAATATAAACCATGAACAATTAAAAATATCAAGAACAGATGTACCTTTCTTGGTCAATGGTAAAATGTTTTGATTAATCTATTGAAAAATGACACCACCAGACCGTTACTAATTTGCTAATTTTAATTGATGATGCTATAGAGATATTTAAACATGGGGTTTTCAGTGGAAATTAAGGGATTGAACTGTCAAACCACTTACCAATCCTTATAGTTAAGCACAAAATCAAACATACAATGATATTTTTTATAGTATACAAATTTTCTGCTTCTCATTGGACACCAAACTTTGGACTCGTTGCATTTTCAAACAGGAACCATGAGCCTCATATATCCTAGGGAAAGTATAAAACTGATTGAATTGCTTGATTCCTGGGTTTCTGCACATTGAATGTATTGTTGCAGTGTAAAATCAGAAAAACTCCCCAATTATGTCTCATGTAGTGATTATATGAAATCATCCCAGTGGTAATGTGTGAATTAACCCAATTTCATGCTGCTGCAATCAGTCAGGATGCATTTATTGAATGGAAACATAGGAAACTGCCAGAATTTCAGAAGGCAATGTTTCCAGCCCTACCTGTAGATACCAGAATTAAGTATATGATGTTTGCATGCAAGGCCATGCTGTCTCACCGAGCTACAAAATTTAAATTAAGGGATCAATCTTTAATTTTTTTCACAAATCCAGCCCTATCACTAGAAATAGTGAAGCTACTCTTTCAGTTGAATTCGATTGGACAATGAAAAAAGGAGTGACAGCTATTTGCTCCAGTATGAGGGATATAATTTTGTGCATTGGATGACCTTCTGTCATAGATATCTGGTACAAGCTATGATGATATCAAGATTCTCATCAATTGCATGATATAATCATGTTATAGCATGTTAACGTATGCTCTATTCTTTCTAAGTTTACTTGCCTCATTCATTAGCTTCATTATTCCACTGGAATTATGGATTCAGGACATTCAGTTTCTTATATACAAGAAATAAAAGGAGCATCTTTCATTCTAATGGTATGTGGCAATGGCCTTGGGAGACAGAAGAAAGGGCCACAGACTACACAATAGTCAGAGTATTAGTAAGAGGCCGTCAAGCTCACAGAAGCAATGGGGGAATAGCAAACATCTCAGAAGGAACCCTTTCTAGTTTCTTGGACTATAAAGTAAAGGGGCAGAGATGTACTTTCAGACTTGCAAGATTCTGTTAATGTAACCTTACAATAAAGTTAGACTACCTCACATGGCTGACATTCATTCACCCTGGTATCCTAAGCAATCAAATGTCTCCTTAGAAACTCAACTGGCACTTAAACATCAGTGGAAGTGTCAAGGCCGAAGCTTAGGCAGAGAAGCTGTTTTTAACACAGGTACAAAACCTTTGTTAATCAGATATGGTACTCATTGTTAACTGGGAGGCGCAATGGATACCAAAAAGCATAAGTGTAAACAAACTTTTCCCATAAGGAATAATGTAGCCAACACCGACAAGTTCTAGTTTATGTGTGTGCTGAGTACCAAACAAATGATGAGTATTGGGACAAAATTTTCACATCAGAATGCATTGAGTACCAAATTCTATGAGTTTCAAAGCAGTTGAGTACCAAGGGACCACTGTACTACAAAATCTATCAGTCTAGCCTGCTTATAGCTATTCTTAGAATGTGAGAAGGGTTCACATGTTTGTCAACTGGATATTCCTGACGTATCAGTTAAGAAGACAGTATCATCTCCAATTCACCCAGAGATCCTTGGGCTACCTTCATTAGTGGCAAGATAAAGTGGTTTCTAAAAGTTCATCTGTCCAGTTGGTGGTATTTCTATAACTTTATGCTATTATTTTCAATAATGGTGTTAATAGATTATTGCACCATATTTTGATAATGATTGTGTCTGGTCTTAGTCTCTTTACTTCCAGCATGACAGCTTCAACTCTTCTCTGCTTTCTCTTCACCTTCTCTCCCTGGACCTGGAAATGCCATTAACATTGTGGGTGTATATGCGTTTCTTATGTGATGGAAGTCAGAAAGATTTTGCCCTCTCTGGAATTTCTCCCTCTCTTCTCCCTCCCAATATCAGACTATGGAAACAGGAACAACTTCTAAATCCTCAACATCTTTGTCTACAGTTTTCCCATGATAAAGGTTTTCCTCTCAATTTTAATGCAATTGTGATTGATTGCCATCTCTCCCTCTCCTCCTCTCTCTCCCTCTCCTTCTCCCATCGCTCTCATTCCCTCCATGTAAAACTGTCTGTTTCTCCTCCCCAAAGTATTCTCCTTTCCCCCACAGAGTAAAAAAAAAAATCAGCTGAAGGCACAGTGCAAATCCAGTGAAAAGGACTGGGATGAATGTGGAACATTGGGGGATAGAAAGTATGAACATATTTTGACACTTCCCATGGATAGCCTCCCATTGGTAATCATGGATATTGGATGATGACATATATGGAAATCAGAAATTTAGGCATTGAGCTCTGTCCAAATCTGAGTCCACTTCAAGTCACAGAGCAGGAAGTGAATTGTTCTACATGTCCCAAAATGTTTTCAGTTGTCTTACTGTCATGGCAGACCAATGAAATCTCTTTCCTCGAGGGAAGAGTAATGTCTATAATACAGTTCTCCCTGTTTCCAAAAAAAAAGGGAGATAAAGATAATCCAAATCCACACTCTAGTTGAACTTGAATTAATCAGACAGGGAAATAGCTTCCCTTCTGAGCTGAGAGATGGTGGATTACATTGTGTCTACCTGAGTTGGCACTGTGTGAGTCTGTGAGAAATTTGTAAATATTACAGGTATTTGTGTTCAATTTGGACTATTTCAGAACATAAAGCACTTTTGTGCAAATGGAGACAATGTTGAAAAGCTTATTTGATAGCTAAATCTCATTTTTAAAAAATTATAGAACAATTCAACAAGGAGAAGTTGTCTGCTAAGGTACACATGATGAAACAATTTAGGTATAGATTATAAAGTTGTGACCCCCTATGATAATTCAAAAGAATAAAAGGGCAGGTGGGATTTGCATTGGAGAGGATGGCTTGAGTTGTGAAAGTCCACCTGAATAAGTGAAATACCTGCTGGATTTAAGGATCTCACTTAGTGAACTCTAACCCTTTCATAGTAAGATGAACAAGTAGGACTGTGATTGCAGCAAAATTATGAACAAATTTACAATAAAAATTAGCAAAGCTCAGAAGACATTATACAACTGAGCTTGAATGGCGAGGAGGGCAGTGTTTCAGGATAAAATAGTTCTGGCAGAATCGATCTGGATTCATTTCAGGAAAATACAGTAGCTGAAATAGTCCAAAAAAGCAAACTATTCTTGTTTAGTAGAAAAGATTATATGAGACATTGTTAAAGAAATGCTTTTTCTTTTCATCACAGCAGATTAAAATCATCAAAATAAATGATGTAAATGTTGTTCAATGGATTGTGCAAATAATGAATCATAAATCTCAGGAACATTGATAGGCTTCCAGGTGATTTGAATAGAATGGTCATATATTCAAACGTCCATAAAAGTTATCAAAGGATATTATGTGTTCATAATTCTTCTTCATATAAATTAGAATGTAGGCCTTCTGTGATCTATCTTGATAAAATGAATATTTTCTGCAGTTGTTCTAAGACTTCAGTGGGAAGAAAAAGATGATGAATTATCTACATATGTTTAGCTTACGGAAGGGATGACTGTGAGGAAAGAAACATGATAGCAGTTTTTAAATATTAGAAAGACTGTCACTCAGAAGAGGGAATAGACTTATTCTCTCTTGCCTCAAACAGCAAGAGTAGAACCAATGGTTTAAACCTACAAGGAAGTATGTTCAGGTTAAACATCAGAAAGTCCTTTTAGACTGTAGATACTGAAATAGTGACTTCTTTTTTTGGTAGAAAATTTCAAACAAAGGCTGTCATAAGTATTCTATTGGCTTCTTCACTGAATTGGAATAGTCCCTTCCAACTGTGCTCTGTAATCTAAATTTTATTACTTTATTATTAAATTTTACTCCCAAAACAATTCGACATAAGTACTTTGAGGTATTGAAAACTCATATTTACTTTTTACCCACCAGCACTTTTTTTCTTTTTTAATCCCACTTTGATGATTTCTCAATCACAAAGGGCAGCATATTACACAATATTCCATGCTATAATTTCAAGCATAAACATCAATTTTCACTTACCTTTTCTGCAGTAAAAATTCTCTTTCACACACACACACACGTTAGGATTGAAATCACAGTATATGCCTAGGACTAAAATTTGCAGACCTTTTATACAGATCCTTATCATAATGAACACATAACAAAGAAAGGAAACTTATTTTCTAACACATCATGCTTAAAATTAGTACATAAATAGCAGCTCTAATTTGCATAGGTGTATTGCCCACTAGAAAACCAGTGTGATATAATTATTAAGGTGCTGGATTAGGTGTGGGAGACAAGAGTTTCAAGTCACATGGGTTATGGAATTCACTACATGATATAGGCCCATTACTGTCTCAATAACCTACCTCACAGGAAAGTTTGAAAAAAGAGTGCTGTGTATGCTACAAAGGTTTTTGGAGAAAAGGTTGATTAATTGTTTAATGAACCAATAAAAATAAGTCAAGTATCATTCTACTTTGTATTGGTGAACAATGTTGGATTTTGAAGGTGACAGTTGATGAAATTTTCCTTTATTCTCTCGCTTTTCATGTGAAGCTAAAGATGCATATGGGCTTAGCATTCTACAGTCCTTTCTGAACTAAAGTGTCTTTTTTCCTTTCTACTTTAGTTCCAAATTTATCTTATCTTCTTTTCAAAGCAGAAATAAGTGATGTTCAAGATTCACTGCATAGAACACCTTGTGATTCCAGTTGATGAACCCAGCTACTTTTCAGATGAGTAATGAGTTAGAATGGATTGAGTTCAAAGGCAAGGACATAAAAAGCTGTTGTATTTCATGTCAGATCATTGACATTAGTTCAATTTTGTTGAAAGTAATAAAAAGGTTTTAGGCATATTAATTTACTTGGAAACATTGGAGAAACTAGTTCCCATCTTCTGCATGAAAAACGTATCTTCTGATTGCAGAATTCAGAAGTTTGGATTGTATTCTCAGCTAGCATGCAAAGAAAACAAGAAATCAACTCTTTCACATTTAATAGGAGTTTCATATATTCACCCTGGTAACTACAAGTAAAAAGCAAGGAATGCAGAATGCTTTCTCCTGGTGCAGCTAAGCACTGTTGACCCTCAGGCAAGGTAGTGAATAAGAATGTATGAGATGAAATCCACCAAGCACCAATAAACAAAATATTCAGTCAGAACAAGCAGAAGGCCCAGCTTCTCTGCTCAGTGGGACATACTTGGGAAACAGAAAAACCATGCAACAGCCTCAAAGTTTTGGTCCAAGAATTTGTTTCATTAGTGATGTAAGATTGAAGGTTATAGCATGTCATTAATTGCATATCACAGATTAACACGTCTTCTCCCTGTTTGTGCATAATCTTCACGGGCCTAAACTTGGAACACTCTGTTCAATTTGGCTGGAGCCCAGTGATCACTGTATAGATCTCTTAAGAAATAAAACCAACTTTTTCATCTCTATTACTGTGGTTCTTATTTTAGTAGAGTGGCTTTTTTCCAGGACGTGATATAGAACTATAAAGCTCATCTAGTTTGCAGAAACTGAAGATATAAGCTTACCCAACTCTACAATTATGTTTCTTAAATTAACCAAATGTGCAGGTATAGTATACTGTAAGTAGTACTTGGCTCAATAGTAGCAACTGTGAGAGGGACCTTGGTCCTAGTGGAAAGTCACATAAATATGAGCCAGCAGTGTGCTGCAGCTGCCAAAAGAGCCAACACACTTCTAGGCTGCATTAACAGAGGGATAGAATCATGATCACATATTGTGGATCACAATACCACTTTATAATGCCTTGGTAAGAGCATACTTTGAATACTGCACTCAGTTTTGGTCGCCACGATGTAAAAAAGATTTTGAGACTCTAGAAAGAGTTCAGAGAAGAGTAACCAAGATGATAAGGGGACTGGACGCTCAAGTATATAAAGAACAGGTGCTGGAATTGGGTATGTCTAGTTTAATGAAAAGAAGGACTAGGGATGACATGATAGCAGTGTTTCAATATCTCAGGGGCTGCCACAAAAAAGAGGGAGTCAAGCTATTCTCCAAGGTAGAACAAGGCAGGACAAGAAGCAATGAATGGAAACTAATCAAGGAGAGAAACAACCTAGAACTAAGGAAAAATTTCCTGACAGAACAATCAGTAGAACAACTTATCTCTAGAAGTAGTGAGTAGTCCAATACTGGAAATTTTTAAGAAGAGATTGGATAACCATTTGTCTGAAATGGCATAGGGTTTCCTGCCTAAGCAGAGGGATGGACTAGAAGATCTCCAAGGTCCCATCCAAATCTGTAATTCAGTAATTCTGTTATTTCATAATTTCTGAAAGATCATGCACATTCCTCCTGTCTTCATTCAGTTGTGACCTGCCGCTGTTGATTCTATATTTATGGAAAATCATTTTCCCTGGACCCAGAAAAGAGTTCATCTAAAAAACTTGATATAATAGTAGCTTGTCAAGAAAATGAAATAACCATATAAAGACTGTCCAATGTTCAAATATATTTCTACAACATAATTAAGAATGCTGTTTGGTATCCTTCTCATTATGCAGATATCTGACTCTATAGTCAACAAATCACTTCATCTGAAGCATTCATAATTAATTGTTTCACTGTATTGATATATGGAAAGTTGGGGTACATTGGTTTTTTACAATAATCCAGTTTTTGTCTGATTTGTCTTGTCTTACTTTGTGATTTGGGAAAGGTTGGATTCTTGTGTTAAAGAATGGTATGAAGGGGGAGTGGAATGCCTGCCAGGTAGATCATAATACATAATCTGAATAAATGAATGTGATGGGCTATTCAAGGCTGATTATAAGGGAGTAGAGTTTCCACATGTTAGGAATGAAATTTGCCAACAGAGCTTTTATTATTTGTCCCAGGTATTAGTGTTCTGCCTTTCTCCTTCCTCTAGTTCTTTGTTCTGCATTGATTCTGGCAGTTTTCCTTCTTTGGCTTCATCCCACCATCATCCATGTTGGCAAAACAGCCTCATATATTTAACTACTTTTTTCTTATGTTGAAGTTATTATTATGCTTTTAGTTTGGAGAATGATCTCTTATTATTTTTGAAGTGTATGTTTCTGCCAAGCTTCCTGTGTGTTTGAGGGCCAAGAGGGTTGCCCACAGCTCTGGGGTCCTTTGCTGAAATAGCATGAAATAAAAGGAACAGTATAAAAGCTCACTAGCGTCTGTGGATAGGAAGCTCATTATGAGCAAAAGCTCTCTGTTTTATTCTAATCCATGTTTCCCTGTGGGATGAAATCAGCAGGACTCATTACTTCTAAAACAATGTTTAAAGTCTTTTTGGTGATGGAATGTTTCTGCCAGTCAGGTAAAGAAGCTAGTCCTTTATCCTTCTTGAGACAATAATCAAGGAGTTCAGAATCTCCTTGGAAAAGAAGTTATGCCTTTTGAATACAACTAGCTGCAGGTGTTGTCAGGCGAAGACTCTTGGTTCCTTTTTGGCCAATTGATAAAAGAATAATAGGAAATTTACTTTGGAATTCAAAGTCTAACAGAAAATGAAATAATACAGACACCATTTTAAGACTTCCTACATTTTTCCCATGAATCACACACCATGACTAATACCCTAAGGCTAGAAAAAAAACCTACTTCTCCCTTTAAGACATGTATAGAATTCAGTGTGTTAGATAAATAAGCCTCTTGACCTCACCTTGTTTCAGACCACAATTCACTCACTGGCAATAATAGCTACTTAAATAGAAGGAATATAAGCCTGCTCTCCATTTCATTAATTAGAAATGCTTCTTAGTTGTCACAATAGGCATTGTGATAGTTGCACTTATTTTTAGTTTTGAATTTATATTGAAGCCACTTGAACCACTGATGCCTCAAAGCAGCTCGTAAACTAAGTAGAAATAAATATATAAATAAATGAAATCCAATTAAAACCAATGCTTAAAGAATTTAAAATCAGAATCACATTTTCTTTTAATGGAGCTTTTTTTAATGCTGTTTTTAAAATCGCAACAGATTAATTTCTCTAAGTCGTACCCTGAAAAGAAATAACTCAAATAACTAATTTCCAGAACATGAAAGTAAATTACTGATTTTCTCTAAATAAGTAACTCCAGGGGCCACCTCATTGTAACCTCATAAATCTGACTTCAGACTTGCTGGGACCAAAACTAGTGCTTAAATAAATTGTCCATAACTATCACCTGAAGTCCCATAAATAATAACAGCACATGGATACAATATTTACAAGAGTAGCATGA
>JANHFO010004552.1:2006-13715 GCA_032468095.1 Pareas carinatus | reverse complement strand
TTTGTTTTGAATAAAAGTATTTACTTAGATATCTACCGGGTTTTATTTCTTGAAAATGCTATCAGAAAGGCAGAGCGGCGACGGTCCATCGAATGGGGGAATTCACCCCCTCTTAACCTCAACACATAAGATGCAAAATATAATTTGGTCCAACTCTATACACTAATCTGGCTGCTTTCCAGCCCATATTCAAAGAGCTGAACTCAACTCCCAGTTGAATTGGCAGGATCACCGTAGAAGACTAACACTCAATTAGTAAAACAGAGAGCAAAGTAAAATTTTGTAAATCTTGTAACCAACCACACAGAAGCAGTAGCAGGATGAGGAAAGGAATGAAGCCCAAAGGTACATTATCCTTATTATCCCAAAAGGCCAGTGAGTGACAAATGGTCTAATGAGGTGATAAAACTCAGAAGCACCTTGTCCATTTCAATGTCACTCCCACTCTCCATCCCTTTCCACAACATTTTTTTATTCATTGAAACACTATATATATATTGGCAACAACCTAAAAAGCGGCAAAAAAACCCTGAACTGAATGTGCAAAATGTCTCAAAAGATGATAGTCACCTGATTCAGTCTGCTATTTCAAAGTCCTGGTTCTCATTCACAACCCTGCTTTGAAGGGATAATTCCATCAAAACTCTGACATACCTAAGCACACCAAAACACTTCAGATGTGGACAGTTCTGCTCTGTATTTAAAATAAACTAGAGATGACCTTGATAAAATGGGAGGGCTAATAATTAAATAGGGTGACTCTTGCCAGTCCAGATTGTCCAGATGTGATTTCACCCACATTTTCAGTTATATTTCAAAGCAACTGGAACATCATCCCCTGAAGATCAGATTGGCTTTCTGTAAGCCTTGAAGATGTGATGTTGCCATGAGTCTTGGAGATCTCAATGTGAAGCACAACGGTTGCGTTAAGTGTTTTTTTTACTGTGATTGTGGATTAGCTTGCATAGTCTTTACAGGGTTGTTTTTTTATGTTTTAATATTGTATTTTGTTCTTTTGTAGTATTTTAATTCTAAGCCGCCTGAGTTATTCATTTGAGATGGCGGCTATATAAATTTGAAATACAAATGAAAGCAAAGTTTGCAGGTGGTTCTGATTCATTTTCAACAAATTTAGAAGTTATTATATTTTTGTTGTAGGCTTTTCCAGAATGACGGTATGTCCCTGTTGATTACCCTGCCATCTAGAGTTGATAGAAATCATTTTTAATCTTTGCCTCACCCCAGAATAAAATATTATTTATTCTTAATATTAAAAAGAGCCAGAATGGAATATATCTCCAAAAGGAGAAGCGGAGAAACATCTTAAAAGCAGAAGGCAGCCCTAGTCATTCTGCTATAGGAAATCAGCCTCAAGCAGAAGCCTGAAGAGGCTTTGCTTTAGAAATGGATATTTTGTAAAGTCAGGCCACTCTATTCATAAACAAAGAGCAGCTGGAAACTCCACACAAGTAACACAATAGGCAAGGAGCAGAAACTGACAAGATTAACTCAGACAAACAAAACACCTAAGATTTGCATTTCCCCTTTGCTTGTAGAGCCAGCCATGTCCCCTACATGATCCCATAGGAATCTGGCAGCTTTAAAATATTAAAGGACATATCCTTGCGCAAGAACAGACAATTCAATCACAAGGACCCAAAGAATGTATAAAAGCCAACTTACTCTCAACCTCATTTTGTCAGCTACCCCAGAGTCATGCTGCTTTCACTGTAGTCTCTGGCTACCAAATAAATAGAAACCTTCTTTCTTGTAGCTTACCTCCATTTTATTTCTTCAGTGTCTTTCTCCTGACTTGAAACTAGACCGGATTTTATTTCCAACCCAGGGAAAACATTAGCCACATGAAGAAGACTTCTGCTGTGATCTCATGGATTCCATTCAGCAGTACAAAGTGCTGAAGGGCATCCTCACAGCCCTATTAAATCTTTATAGCTAAAGGAATTCCAATGGTTGAGCATTGTTCAACTGAATCTCCCAAACAGATGGGCACTGCAATATTGAAAACCAAAAGGAGAGGTAAGAAGATATTAAAATCTTATGAAGGAGGTGGCTTTAGCAGCTGGTGAAAAGGCCTTAATTGTTTTTCTGGTAACATCAGTTTCTACAAATCTATTCAGGATCAAGAGTATCCTGATGAGCCTTCTACCTGTTTCAGTATTCAGTCTCCTGAATCAGTTGCTTACAATTTTATAGGAAACTCTAAATCCTTTCAAGTGCAGACAGCTCTTTAGTATAGACAGTCTGAAAAATTGCCAAAGGCGAAGAGTTATTGCAAAAGATTTAGTGTTTCTGAAAGAAGACTGAACATGCTCACAAGATGTTCCTGGCACAAAAGGAGAGACAATGAAGTTACTGTAGCTAGCAAAGGTCACATCTGTCAGTTTTGGTTCCTCTTGGTTCCTTAATGTTCTAGTCTTCCATTTCCATATTCATTTGAGATTTTTTTAAAAAACAGTGTGAAAATTCACGTATTGCCATTAACATCTTGCAGGGCAGGTGGCAGATATGACCAAAAGAGCATTTGCCATTTGTTGGGTGTGCTAATAAGACCCTTCCTTGAGCCAGAAGTCATTTCTCATGCCTCAATCACTTTGTGCATGGACAACTGTGATGTGTTCTGTTTGGCTATCCTTGAGGCCAACCAGAAGCCATATGCAGTGACTCAGGCAGTTTATGGGTGTGTCTCAATATGCTTATTATACCTCTGCTGTGTGAGATGCATTGACTATTAACAGGTTTTCAGGTATTGCTTAAAATCCTGGATGCTGTCTATAAAGTCTTTTATGGCATCAGATCAGACTAACTGAAGGAATCGCATCTCTCATGTTGTCTCTGGTCATATTGTAAGATCCAACAGAGTAAGCAATCTCCAGATTCTATTCTTAAAGCAATGTCATCTGATACCAAGGAGGCATGTCTTCTCTATTGCAGCAGCCGCTTTCTAGAATAGCATCTCCTTGTAGGTTCCATAGCCTCAATACTTCTGACCTTCAAACAACCCTGGGTGATGTGGGATACAAGTCCATCTGAATACGCTAATGTTTTGAGGTATGATGGCTTCCTGGTTATCATCGGGAAAATCAGCCTGATTTTATGATGTTTTATTTTTAATCTCTACATTGTTCAGAATTATGAGTTGGCCAAAACTATAAATTTGATTTGTAAATAGATGTACTATCAAGTCAGTGGTAACTTGCGGCAACTACACTGAACTTTTCCAGGAGTATCTATTCCCCCACCTGGTCTTTCAGGTTTTCCTCTCTCTGATATAATGCACTTCATATATTATGCTAATCTATAGCTTTTTTGACATCACTTTTTCAAAAAAAATTTTTAAAGGATATTTTTGTAATGTCATGTGCCATCCTACCTGCACATATAGTCTCAACATCTTCTCTGTCAATTAGGATCACCTTGACAGAACATCATCGGATAGGCATAAAACAAAATGAGATTCATCCTAGCGTCTTCATATTCTTGAAAAAGAAGAACTAATAAAATGAGCTAATATTGTTCCAAGGCCTTTGGTTAAAGATTGCAATGGCGCAAGAATCTGGGTGATTTGATTTGGGACCCTACTTTTATTTCTTTCCTTAAAAAAGATATTTTATCTTGTTAAAAAAATAAAAACATTTTTAAAAAGAATCTCGATGATCTGAGAAAACAATGAAGGACTGTCTGATTCGGCGAATCTGTCTCTAAGAAACGGATAACTCAATTTAGCTAAAAATCTACATTGGATTTTGTGGTTTGACCCGGGTATCTAATTGCAGTTCATAGAATTACAGTATAGCATCACCTCTGATGTATGTTTAGCTCCTCCATTCATGCTCAGCATTTGTAAGTATTTTGTGCAACTTGGAACCAATTCAATGAAAACATTTTTTTCTAAATTAGAAGCACATCCATATTGTTAGGTTCGCGTATTGAAAGGACAGGCAGGAGCTCTCGGGTCTTGTAAAGATGTTTATTGAAGTAACAAGCAGTAACGAAAACCGTCTCAGCAAAGAGTTACAGTAACCAGCCCTTCTTAAGGCGATAGCAACGAATCTTTAACCAATCAAGGGGCAGCTAGGACAGCCGCCGAGCTGTCTAGTGCTAGGGAAAAAATGAGTGACCTAATTAGCTGGCCTGCTGACCGCTTGATTGCCAGACACTTCGGTGCCTGGCCGGCCGGTCAGCCTCTGCAGATCCAACACATATCATTATATTGCTGCAATGCACTTTGCTTGGGTCTGCCCTTGAGGAGCATCTGGAAGCTGGTGCATATTGCAGTGGTATGGGCTTCCTGGTTGCCAGTGTGATTTCCAGGTGCAATTAAAGCCCATCACGTGGCATGAGGACAGGTTATCTGAGAAATTGCCTCTCCCCAATTCCATCTGCCCATCCTCTTTAGATCTGGCAGAGGGTTCTGGTACCATCTGCTATGGACTATCACTGGGTGGTTCCCATGACGCATGCTTTATGGAAAATTCTCCCTCCTTCCAATTGAAATTAGCGTCATCCTTTCTAATGTTCTGTAAGTCCCTCATGACCTGGCTTCGCTATCAGGCTAAGGGGTCCCAAAGGAACAGGGATATCTTGGATGGCTCGAGTATTGTGCTTAATCTATTCTGTCCTGTATTGGATGTTTGCATTTTTCCAAAAATAACTTTTTTTTAATAGTCACATTTACATATTTGTTTTATTTTAATGGATGTACACTGCTTAGAGTCACTTTATTTAATAAATGTATCAAGCAATTTTTTTAAAAAAACACCATTTTTTTTATTCATTCAGAACTTCCCATCAACAATTTATCGTAATTATCCTCTTTTAAAGTCAAGCATTTAGCTGTTATATATATTCCTAGGTATTTTACCTTCTGTACCAATTGTAAAATTCATATTCTTTATTAATCTTTCCTTCTGTTTTTCTGTCACATTCGAAACAATAACTTTAGTTTTCTCTTTATTGATTTTTAGTCCTGCCACCTCCCCATATTCTTCTATTTATTTATTTATTACCAATTTTGGTATCATGACTATTGGTTCTTCCACAATAAATGCCAGGTCATCTGCAAATGCCTGCAATGTATATGCCTCATCTTTACCTTTCAATCCTCTAATCTACACATCATTTCTCACATTTCTATTCAGAATTTCTAATGTCAAGATAAATAGTAAGGGAGATATCGGACAGCCTTGTCTCGTGCCTTTATTCATTACAAATTTCTCCGTTAGTTCTCCATTTTGGCTGATTGTTTATCATTACAAAAATATATGATTTTTGTAAAGTTCCACCCAAAATTCATCATTTCCAGCTGTTGAAACAGGAAAGATTGTCAAGCCCATTTGTGCATCCAGAAAAAACAGAGCTAGTTTACTCCCTGGATGCATTTCATAATACTCCAAAACATCCAATATTGTCCTTAAATTATTCTTGATCTGCCTCTTGGGTAAAAATCCATTTTGATCTTCGTGTATAAAATCTTTCAAAACTATCTTTAATCTTTTAGCCATTATTGATGCAAACATTTTATAATCTACATTTAATAAGGAAATTGGGTGGTAGTTCTTGATCTGAGTCAAGTCTGCCTCTTCTTGTGGAATTAAAATAATATTAGCTTCCAACCAAGTTTTTGGTATTTTGTAATTCATCAGTAAGTCATTGTAAAGTTCCTTTAATAGTTCAATTCATATCTCTTGCAATGTTTGATAGACTTCTGCTGGTATACCATCTGGTCCTGTTTTTTTGTTTTTGTTTTGCCTTTTATTGCTTCTGTCAGTTCTCTTAATTTTATTTCTTCATTTAACATTATCCGATGTTCTTCAGAAATGTGTGGTATTTGACTTTTCTCCAAGTATTGCTTTATTATTTCTAAATCTGTCTTCTCATTATATAGCTTTGCGTAAGAGACTATTACTATTTTTATCATCTGATCATTTGCATACACCATTTCTCCTATTTCATTGCTCAATTTATATATCCTTCTTTTTTCTCTTTGTTTTTTAAGTCTGTATGATAGGCAATGTCCTGGTTTATTTGCATTTTCAAAGAAGTTTTGTTCAGCACTTTTTACTTGTTGTGCCACTCTTTCTGACTCCAACAAATTTAATTCAGGTTTGTATATCTCCATTTGTCTTTTTAATCTTTTCTAATGTGGATTTTTTGCAATTTTAATTCCAAGTTCTTAATCTCTTTTTTTAAAGTCTTATACTTTTGCTCTCTTTGTCTATTCTTTTTTGCCATGTTTTAACGGCTAGTCCTCTGAAAACTGCATTAGCTGCATCCCACATGCTTTGCAAAGATATATCTTCCCTTTTATTTTCTTTAAAGTAACATTTCATCTCTATTCTCATAGAGTCTATAATGTTTTTGTCTTGCAAAATAGAGACATCTCCAGTCTCCATCTCATCTTCTTTTTAGTTCTTTTACATTTTACATTAGCAGGGTTATGATGAAACTGACTCTGTTGAAGATTTGTAAAAATGTATACCCAGATGGTTGATGTTGATTGAAATTTTGAAGCACTTGTTTATGTTTTATGTTTTTTATTTGTTTGTTTTTTATTTTGGTTTAAAACCAATTAAATTCTTTTTTTTAAAAAAAAAGAACTTCCCATATTCCTTTACCTGTTTTTTCTAGAGATCTTTTTAACCCACTTTCCTTGTTTTTAGTATTCCTCAGTTGTTATCTCCTTTAACATTAAATGCTTTGCATGTGATTACCTAAAGCAATAAAACAAAGGCTTATGTTCTTTTTTAATCCCCTTTTCTAAATAAAATAGTTAACATTTATTACTTGTGAGACAGATATATCTCCATAGGAAGACTCATTTCTCAAGGTACATATCTCACAGCACTCACAGGCCTAGGAGCTGTCTCTAAATAGTTTATTGATTTCATCATATATATTTTTCTAGCATTTGGGAGTAAGGCCAAATGTCAGCCTCATGAATTAGCATAAGGTGGGATGGGAGATGAAGGCATTATTTTGGAAGATCAGTGGTGCAGCTAAACTAAGGTTAGAAGGTGGAGTCTATGTATATAAGCCAAAACACTTTCTCGTAGAAGATATACAAGAAAGTTTTTTTTCATGGACTCAGCCTCCATCCACAATTCCATAAAAGAAGTGCACATTTTGAAGGATAGCGTTTTGACACACATTGATCTGAAAGCGCAACCTTTTTGAAATTCAAACTGAACACATTTGTTTCACATCACTAACTGGAACATTTTCAGCCCTACGCATTACTAGTCCAACTCCTTTTGTTTATAGCAGGATTTCAGTGGACATGTGATTTATTGTGATATTGGAGGGTATAAAATTTTGTCAGATCTTTAAAAATACAATACAAACAGGTTTCATTTGAGGAGAATGCTCTTAAGCAGTGTTTTCAAACTTGGGAATTTTTAAGATGTGTGAACATCAATTTCCAGGGCTGGTTGGGGATTTCTGGAAGTTAAAGTCCACAGATTTAAAGTTGATCTATTTAAGAAACACTGATCTGAACTCACCTTGAACTTCATTGCATAGCTAACCTTGTAGAAGACCTACAACTGGTCCATTCCCAATCTCTATTTGATTCAGGCCAAAATGACACCAACAAAAGTGGAGAGTTCAAATATTCTTCTAGTCTCTCTGTTCCACAAGATGAGACATGTAATGGGAGACTTTACTATCTAACTGCCATTTCAGAAGCCCAATAAGTAATATAGCAGATCAATTCAGGTAGTCCAGTCTACTTTTGAATGATCTCAATGATATTTTCTCCATTACAGTGGATTCTTACTGTAGATAAACA
This sequence comes from Pareas carinatus, assembly GCA_032468095.1. Classification (NCBI taxonomy): domain Eukaryota; kingdom Metazoa; phylum Chordata; class Lepidosauria; order Squamata; family Pareidae; genus Pareas; species Pareas carinatus. The sequence goes on along the minus strand of JANHFO010004552.1, from coordinate 5,908 downwards.
CTTATATATCAGAGCATTCATTCTTAGACGTTTGTATTAATTTAATAGCCCATCTGGAAGAATCAACTTCTATACCTTTTCAGATTCCCAAGTTTTAACACATTAAGTATTTGCTACATTTTTTTTTTGCAGACCAGACAAAAACATTTTATCACATCACTGCAACATCGGTGTCTTATTTTGGTGTTATTTTTTTCAGTATTCTGTTTTACTCTTCAGATTCCTTGTACAGTTATTGTTTTGCATGTGCACACAACTTCCGTGTACTATTGAGCAAAGTGTAGACCAATGGTGTAGTATTGCAGCTTTTACAGATGGAGATGGTTTTGAAGTTCAACCATAGGGGGAAGTGATGAGAAAACCAGAAGAATACTTTCACCAAGAAGGATTAGAATTTAAAAGCCAACTTTGAAAAAGACAAGTTGATGGGAAATCAAGCACACAGTTCTGAACTTGTCTCAGGGGGATACAAGAGTTTTAGCAGGAAGCTAATAATGTTCCTTCCTGTTTCCCACTTTGTGAAAACAAGAGAGAAAATTTCTGAACAGACACCTTTTCCCACAAATATGGAGACACATTTAGTTAATGGATAAAAAGGAGGCATCAATGGAAGTCTGCTTGTTGTTAAGTATGATTATTCTGAGGCGTCACACGAAAAAGGATAATCAACAAGTATCCACCTGTGTGTTTACCCAATAAAATCCAATGACAGTTTCCATCCATCAACAGTACAATTTGCCTGCTCTCATTTTTCAAGCATAGTCAGAAAAGAAACTCTTGTTTTGAAATTGTTTTCATTTGCTTTTTCGTTTTAATTTGCATTGTCATTGCTTATATGTTTTGTACCATATAACAATATACTATCATTTGCTTTAAGCGTTTAGAATTACAGTTTCAGGTTATGTGGCAGTTATCACCTGCCGATGTCTCCCAATTTGGGAATTCAAATTGTTATAATACCTTACACATAGCCTTACGAAACTATAATGCCCCCTTCATACCAGAAATCACTTCTCCTTTCCCTACCTTTTCTTCTGTCTTTTCCTTTCTCTTCCTTTACTTGTCCTCCTTCTCTTCTTCTCTCTCCCTCTCCCTTTTCTTCCTTTCATTTCCCTTCCCTCCTTTCCTTTCCTGTCTTTTTGACTTCTTCTCCTCTTCCTCTTCTCTTTCTCTTTAGAAAAGAAGTTCTAAGGTGTCGGTTTCATACACTTCCATTGCTTAGAAGTGAGCAGAAGAGGCATCCAGCAGAAACTTGTTCATTTCTCATTTACACAGCTCCAAATTCAACAGCCCGAGCCCTATTTGAGCCTAGAAATTTCCTCTGTGAACTAAAATCATCATTCCTTCACATGAGGTCAATTCATAACTACTCCCAATGCTCTTTTTAAAAGTTCAGTAATTCAGCTATTTATAAATGACTGTTAAGACAATCTACTAAGTGACAGAGAACTTCTACCTTTGAGGATGGACTATCTACACTACAAATTCTTCCAAAGGTGCTTTTTCCAAAAGGCAACTAGACTTTCTTGTAGGGGGAGGGTCTCTGAAAATCTTTCACTTCCTATCTAAGAAGCTTCTTCAGTTAGAACTGTTGGAGAATCTCCAAAGACATTTACACTACAGATTAGCATTTGGTAGGAAAGCAACAAAAGCCTTGGAAAAAATAGCCAGATGTCATATATGGTACTTAAGAACCAATAGTGACTTGGTGGCACAGAATGAATGACTGAATGAACGAACGAACGAACGAATGAACGAACGAATGAACGAATGAATGAATATTTTGATCTTAGATATTTGCAATGGAGCCTTACTTATCTTCTGCTCACCAAGATTTTGGATATTTCTAAAACAACTATCTGCCTGCCTATTAGGTAAAGAGATGTATCGTAGAAGTTTAGAAGCTGTTAAATCAAATCTCTGAATTTCACATGGTGGGAAGAAAATCAGACCTTCCCTGTCATTCAATCTTCCCTTGATCCTCAAGTCCCAGCCTCACAGCTATTTCCCGGGCAAAAGATGAGAAATTACGCTAAAACAAGAATGCACAAACTTGACAAAGAGGTTGAAATTGGTCAAAATTGACAGCCCATTCAGGTAGACATCCCTTTCAGGATTCCCAAGTTTCCACCCATTAAGAAACAAAAGAAACAAAAGATGAAACAGAAAGTCAGTTAAAATGATAAATAAGGGGTGGGGGGGACTTCACAAAGACAATAGGGTGCCCAACCACAGGTCACTCCCTTTCGGTTGTCTAGTTGATTTCAGTTTCCAAGAATTCCTAGAGGGTGGGCTCTGTTTGTATGTTTTCAAGGACTTTCCTATAACAGAAACTACCTGAGAAAATGATTTGTGGCTATCTTTAACAGCTTATTTGACATTTTTTACCTGAATGATAGCTCTCAGAAATAAATTCTGCTTCAAGTAACCGCCTTCTTTCTGTCTTCTTTAAGTGCTGGCTCAGAATGAACTTGTCCACCCCAAATACTCTTAATAACATTATTACCTCTGACTTTCTAATACAAAAAGTAATTATTATGCTCCCCGCCCCAAGCTGGAGATTAAAATACTCTGTTGGCCAGAAAATACCCACTACTTTCTCAGCCATGATTGCAATTGTAATAAAATGCATTAAGTGGTTACATGCAAAGGAATGATATATATTCTTTTTCAAAAGAGGATTTCATGGTCTTGACAGCTTGGAGTTAGCAGTTACAAAAACATTTCAGTCTTCTTCATGAACAACAAGCAACATGCTTTATTGCGGAAAGATGTTAATTCTTGCCTGAAGATGACTAGCTGTCTTATATATTCACAATATAGCTTAATTCCTGTTGAAGATTTCCTTTCCCGTAATTTCAGCCATACGCAAGACACTGATTCTCTCTAAACCCTTCTGAAGCATGATCTCAGGAATGTATCTGTTTGACTTACAGTTAATACTCAAGACTGTTAACCCAACTAAAATTCAAAACTATCCTTCAAGGAGATTGGCACTAGAGGGAGTAATAACTACAATTTTAATATCTTTTCACTTTTTAATATTCTCCTGCCCTTCATCATCTATGCACAGACAGACCTCATATTATGCCCATGAAAGTAGCTAACATTCTATAGAACAGTCAGTGCTACTGCTTTAATGTTATTTCTGACAGTTTAATTACACACCTAGCTCAATAATTTCCAGCACCCTGAAACACAACCTATACGTAAGGCTGGAAACAGATATTTCTAATCCATAAAGATTAGTCAGTTTTGGACAGCAGTCAGTTAATGAAGTGTATTTTATTAGTGCTGCGTTGTGGTTATTTACTGTTATGTTGGAGATGCATTGTTTGTTTTGCAGCAGTGGTAAACTGAAACAATATATGTAGGAAGAGAGAGAGATTTTGTCCTTTAAAAATATACAGAATTGGAAAACCTCAGAGATTCAGGGTTCTATCCACAGATGATGCAAAACTCTGGGACAAGAAATCCTTAAAAATCAATTTGTCATAAGATACGTTCATAATTGTAAAGTACATTCATTTGGTCATGTATATATAAGCTGCAATTGACAAACGGCGATCTTAATCATGAATACAATGACAGTTATAAAGTACATTCATCATGTCACAAAACACATTTCATTATGTCACAAAACACCTTCCTCATGCCATACAATGCATTTTTGTGATGCGGTACATTTTTGTGATAGGTTTAAAATTGGATACTAATAATCATTCTGCAAGTCAAAATAGGGATACTAAATGAACAACTATTTTGTATTGTAAGATGTAAGCAGCAACTTGTCATACAATTAATAATAGGTAATAGGGAAGATGAGAAGGTAGTAATGAAATATACCTACTAGATAATTTAACAGTGTTGTGTAAGTTAGTTATTTAGCAGGTTGATGACAT
>JANHFO010004551.1:51772-62939 GCA_032468095.1 Pareas carinatus | reverse complement strand
GTCTTATTTTTCCACCGAGGCCACCCAGAACCGGAAGTCTGAGGCCTTATTATCGGGGAGGTCTTATTTTCAGGGGGTGTCTTATATTCCAGCGAGAGAGGCAGAATTGTCAATAGGTCTTATTTTTGGAGGATATCTTACTTTCGGGGAAACAGGGTATGTACAACCTGTCGGGATATAGATATATAAAAGATCAAGCATGAGATTCTTCATTCAGTCCTTCCTTCATCCTTAAAAACCTACTGAAGGAGCAAAAATGTAATGGTGTTCTGGAATACTGTTAGAGATGGGTTCACATTTATCTCTGATTGTCCAGATGTGTGGGTGAAGGCTTGCCACTGAGATAGCTTGCTTTGGACTCCCCAGTGGTAAAATACCACAGGAGTCTGAAACTAGAGTATTCCGCGCTCTTCTTGATCTTACTTGAAGAGCTGCAGTTCTGAATATTTTTCATGGGCAGCTTCGCACAGAATGAATTGGCACAATCTGAATGAGAGATGACAAATGTTGTAAGTGATCATCAAAAGAGTCTTTTGATCCTGGAATGGCCACACATGATGGACCTCCTCTGCAAGCCATTCCTGACCAAAGTTTCTGCCTGCTCCTAAGTCATTTATTCTCACTTGCTTTCTTGATCAATAGTAAATTTGTCAAAGAGAAAAAAGAGAAAGAAAGAATGATCAGTATTCCAGAATCATTTGAACATTAAAAGAAAAATAGGAACGGTATGAAAAAGAACGATGCAGAACATAACAAATGAGAGATTAAAGAAAGTGGAGCTAATGAAATTGCTGATTGCTGTCATGAATCCTTTTTGGGTCAGTGCCCTATATTTTCATATGACATTTGTTTTAACGGTGAGCTCTAAATAAAATGTTTGGAGAGTAACCAATTTAGAGTTAGGTGACTTTAGCAAATTTAGATGAATTTACATCAAGGGAATTTAGTAAATGGAATTATTATACTTTCCGGGACATAGTCTGGGTCAGAAATTTTCACTGTATCTGATCATAGAATTGCAATTTAATTTTTGAATTACATCATAAAATATTGACTAGGTGATAGGTCATTTGTCATTCTCTCTCAGCCATTCTAGATATGGTGTGATTAATGTGCTTGTGCCAGGAACGTAACTTAAAGCCACTGTGCACATGGTTCCCCTATTAATTTTAAGTGCCACTGTACCATCCAGAACATCATGATAGAATTTGTGTGTGTTTTCTTCATTTGAAGAATATCCATATGCACATGATCTCTGCTTTACAAATAGCTCGATTGTAAAATGTTGTCCAGAATTTCTTTGAAATCAGGCAGCCGCTAAATCTAAATAAATAAATAAATGCAATATACAGACTATAATGAATGTATATTGTATTTACTATATACTATAGTAAACTATAATTTACTATAGTAAACGTGAGTCGTTTCATTTACCCCAAAATATGAACTCTCACTTCACTGCCTATCTGAATCAACTGTTACATATTTACTAATTTCTCAATTTTTCTAGTTCAGCCCTTTATAGAGACCCTTTTTTTAGAAATGAGCTAATGACATAGAATGCCACCAAAATTCAATTGTGGTGAATGAGTGTAGTGACATTCAGCAACAGGTGACTCGCATTGACAATGACACTAATTGAGACTTCTGGTTTGCGTTGCGACACTACGGACTGAATAGGCTAGGACTCTGGTTTTTAATTTTGGTTTTGCCCCGTTCAGGGACTCTAAGGGGTCTGAACGTCACCCCGAAGAGGCATCTCAGAATCCTGGACCAGATGGCGGTCGGTCCAAATGAAATGAGAATCTCTTTTAACAAATAGGAGAAAGACTCCCTGTATACAGGCAGCCCGAGTCGCAGACTATCGAAAAAACTAGTTTCCAGGAGTAGTTATAATCATGACAAATGCAGCAATACATCTTTGATACATTTTGTCCAGTATGCTACATGGCCATAACATATTTTTTTCCCCAAACATGTTCACGCTAGCCAGTTCAAGTTAAGATTCCCCCAATCTAGAGACTTCCTTGCAATCCAACACACAGTTGATTCAACGTCTATAGAGATTCTCGGTCACCCAGTTCATGGTTGTCCCAAGTGTGCTTTTTCCCTTGAAGATGATGCACTTCTTATCCAAGAAGCTTTCTCAGTTCTGACTGAATAGTGAGGAATGGAAGGATTTATATCAGGGGTCCCCAATTCGCGGTTCGTGGACTGGCACCGGTCTGTAGCATGCCAGCAACTGAGCATTGCAAACAAACCGAGCCCCATGCGCAGGAGACAGGCAGCATGCAAAACCATGCTCACCTCCCAGTCCACAGAAAAATCTTTTTCCATGGAACCTGTCCCTGGTATTCAAAAAGTTGGGGGCACTGATTTATATGACTGCAAGGAATATAAATCCTTCCATTATTGTTATGCATACGCTTATACCTGTCCATACCTACATGTTTATATAGCATGTTCCTACTTATACTTGTTTTTCTCATATATGCTTGACTAAATAAATAAACTCAAACTTAAACTTAAACATTCAGTCAGAACTGAAAAAACTTCTTGGATGAGAAGTGAAAGATCTTCAAGAAAAAGCAAAGAAAGTCCAGTTGCTTTTTGAAAAAGCACCTTTTGGATATAGTTGCCTCCATATTGTCAACAGTACAGCACACGCACGCTCAATAGGATTTTGTTCCTATTTCTCCTTTGTTCTACATTTCTTCATTCCAATGTGAATTAAAATTGAAATCTGTGAAACATATAGTTAGCCCTTCAGACAGGCTCTACAGAAATTATGTAAATGCATTTATTAAGAAATTCCTTTACAAAATTGTTAATGCTCTTTGCAGGATGCAGAATTGTCAGTCAGTTGCAGGAACCCATCCTATATTCCACGACAATTGACATATCTTACTCTCATTATAAAAGTTCAACCAATTGCCATCTGCCAGTGAACCGAGAAAAGTAATTAAAAATGAGATGCTCCTGTATCATATGTATGAAAAGAGAGGATCTGAAAGATGGCACATATATACTACAATAAAAAATATATATTTGTATTTTTTTCCAGTTATGTAAATGAGAATATCTGCCCAACTGGCACTGTTTGAATAAATATATACATCTTTAGCTTTCTTTTATGTTTACACATTTTCAGATATAATAGAGCTTTTTCAAGGTAGTTCCCTTTGAACTTTAAAAAGTGTGACTTTCATATTATTTTTTTCAACTTTCTATCTTTTGAATTCTGTAGTTATTATTTTTTTTTAAAAAAAATCTATAAATCCTATTAAATTGCATATTAACTTGCAGCATATTTACCCCTGATACCAACTTCAAATTTATTCATTCCTTCATCTGGCACAGTTTCTAAATCTGTAGTGATTCATTAAGAAAGAATCTCAATATGTCAAAGAAAGGGGCACTAAGATAGTGTTTGAAAATTATTTGTGTGATCAGACTGATCCTGTAGAATTGCTAGGAATTTATATGGAATTGTAGTAGATGACCAGGCTGTGCCTAAGGAAGGAGTCAAATGTGTCATTCGCTTGGAATCCGTTTGCGCCTACAAGAGATTTTAGTCCAGCCCACCTTGAATTTCATTGATCCTTATCTACCACCAATTTTCCTTGACCATTAGTAGTTCCGATTCTTTTAGAGAGATAGCATAGAATAAACTTGTACTCCTTTGAGCAACCTTTGTTCCTGATTTCTTGTGCCTGAGAGGAAACTGAATGTATGTGTGCTCCATCATTGGAGGTTTTCAACAAAAAACGAATATGGCATTTCTCTGGGATGGTACATGTAGTCCTCAACTTACAACTGTTGTTTCTGAACCTGTCATTTCTGACTGCTCCATGCAATCACATGATAGCATTTCAGGTACTTGGAACTAGCCCACATTTATGGTCATTTGAAGTCACAAGACTGTAATGTATGACATTTTTGCCAAAAAAGCAGTGTTTACTTTCCATTTTCAGTAAAAAAGACTCTATAGAGAACAATGGATATGCTTAATGACTGTGACATTTGCTTAATACCTGGAGTGATTTGATTAATGTTTTCTGTAAAAAAATATGTAAAATGTGGATGGCCCAATATCACAACTTACAACTAAGCTTCATCATAGTTGTATGTTGAGGACTAACTATATGGAGTGTTCTCCCTTGGAATTGAACTAAAAGAGCACGAGATCTTTTCCATCTCCATAGATCCATGAATGGTTTTTTTATATATATAATCAATATTTCATTTACATAAATGTTCTGTTCATGGCAACATTAAAACATAAAGATAACCTTCAAAATGGTCGTATAGTGGTAAAAAAAATAGGAGGCATTTTCTTTAAGCCGGAGATCAGTCATGCCAGCCTTTTTCATACAACAAAAGACAAACCAAAAGTAATAAGAAAAAGAAATGAAAAAGTGCAAGAAAAGGAAAAGGAAGAAAAAAAAATACAAAGTTAAGAAATTATATTTTCAAAAGATAATTATAATATTGTCCCAGCTTAAATTTTCATTTATCTATAGCCCATTTCAGAATTCTCTTAGGTTGAATACAGAACTTAATATCTTCTTTGCTTTACCCTTCAACCCTACTTTTCAATTTCAAATGGCAATGAAAGGAACATTTAATGTTATAAGGCTGACTGTTGGGTTAACCCTTTTTCTGATAACTGGCTGTGGAGATCTTCAGGTTGCATAACACCAGTTTACCTCTCATTCCTTCCTTTTGTTCCTGCTTGCTTTTATCCTTTGTTTTTGAGTTTTTTAGCCTAGCCTGCATTTCAAATGGACTATTGATCTGAGCAATGTAATGTATTGGGGATTTTAAGCCCAGATGATCAGGATACACAGGTGGAAAAGGCTAGGAAACTGTTCAGTGACTAAGCTATTCATTCTGCTGGTTCCAAATTCAGCCCCTGAATTTTCAAGTCAGAAGTTGACTATGGCCAGTTCAATTTTGTGCAGTGTTCATTCTCTCGTTTCCCTATCAGTTTGTAATTTTAAAGATAATAAACTCTGCCATCAAATGCATGCGTGTTATGCCATAAGATCTCAATCTTTACGCAATTACCTATAATACACTTTTTTTCATCCACAATCTTCCTAATGTGCCCAATTTTGTAAGCAATTTTACCTTCTTTTTTTCCCTAATGCAAAATCCAGGAAAATAAATGTGCCCATTTCTGTATAGGCCTAGGTTTGATCCTAGCAAATTTATCCAAATGTGATTTACATTAAACTGCAAAATAAATAAATGATTCTCCCCAGGTAGTTCTCAAGTTCCCTATTTTTTGCAATATGACTGATAAAAACTGACAGCACAGTTTCTTTCCAGTCTGACATAGGAGACAGATTAAAATAACTGTTGTCGCTTTTAAATGCACATTTCAAAAGAAGAGACCAGGGAAACCTGGAAACATCTCTGTCTCAACTCAGTCTTACCTATTAGTATGATTTCACTCTACTCTTTCGACAGCCTTGGTGGGAATCAAAGGTGGCAACATTGACTCTCTTACCCTCAGCCTTCAAAGGACTAGTGGCTTTTGAGCTATGGCATAGGAAACTGGATACACTCAGGATACACTTTCAAGGTAGAATATATCAGATCAGTTGAGCATCACTGGTCATAATCTGAGGTGCTGGTGCGAGTTTTGCTAGCATTTATTTTCTTTATCTTTCCTGCTTCTACATTCCTGCTCCACAAGAACACAGAATCAGACTAACCAAAGCTGTTTGCCATTCCGGAATTTATTTTGAACAGACACTAAGCAATACTATGTGTGTGGTATTGCTATCTTAGCTTACTTAAATCGTAATAACTATAGCCATAAAAGTGGAGTTTCCTTCTGCTGCCTTGTTGCTGATATACTGAGTTGGGAAGAAAAGCCATTTTGTTGTAGAAGGGGATAATGTATATATTTAAAATAAAGTGAATATATATATAGATGCCTGGCCGCTTCTAAAATTGGCTCTACCGTTTTTGTATCTGTTATCTATCACTCCTTTTGAGTGCTAATTTCGAAAAAACTAGCCTTGAAACCCAATCCAAGGTGCTCCCTGATTGCCATCCATTCTCGATGTCTGTGCTTCTTGTGGCACATGGACCACCATTTCACTACCACTGTAGTAGAAGTAAAGTCAATTCCAAAAATATTAATGAAAAATATGTGTTACGTATTTTATTATTTGTACAACTCTGGTGCCATGCATACTGTTATCCTCTTGGATGCAAACACAGATCTTACAATAATGCACTCCTCATTGTCTTTTGGGACCTCTTGATGGCTTTTGATCCAATCAACCATGGTATCTTACTGGATTTTCAGTGGGGATTGGGGATTAATTATCCAATTCTATACCCAACTTTACATCACCACCACAGGCCATTGATGTCCTGATTGAAAGCTATAAAGGACTAGGAAAGAACATACTGAAGCTGAACCCAAATAAGATAGAAGTACTGTTGCACATTGGAGTTCTCTGTTGTTACCAGTATTGTCTCCATGGATGGGTAGATACTATCCACAAAAGACCAGGTTCAAAATGTGGACATCCTTGTAGACCCTTGGCTCATGCTAGAACAAAGTAGAGGCCATGCTTAGAGGGTCTCCATTTGTGACTCTAGTTGATGTAGAAGAACCCAGCTTCCATGATCAATAAGCCTATCACTACCTGCCTGGATTACTGCAATCTACTGAACATAGGTTGCCTTCAAAGTCTATCTGGCAGCTACAATTGTTCCGTAATGCAACATTACCAATTCTTGGTGATGGCATGGATTCTGCAGGTGCTGTGCTAGTTTCTGAATATTTTGTAATAGCCCAATGAAGCCCTATGTGGCTTGATACCTAGGAACCTGCAGGACTACTTACACCATCCAGAACTAGCCCAACCCATTAGACTTTGAATGGAGCAGCCACTGGTAGTCCCAAATTTCTCTGGGTGAGATGGACTAATGTCCGAAGATGCTGCTTTTTTGTGGCAGCACCTCACTCTGGAACAGTCTCCCCATAGAGATCAAATGTGCCTCTCTCTTTACTGGCTTTCACAACATTATTGAACACTGAATTAGCCACACGACATCTTGATTTCATGAAATGTGGTATATTTACTTATTTATTTGCTGTTTCTGTATTCATTTGGAATCTTGTATGGTATAGATCAGGGTTGCTGTAGATGTTTCAATTATGCTATCTTGAGTTGTGCAAAATAAAGGTAGAATGTACATTTGAATCATAATAACAATAATAATGCTAAAAATGAAGACCTATGGATTGATTCTGCTATACCATTGATGGCCAACCTAGGGCATGCGTGCCACAGTGGGCACATAGAGCCCTTTCTGTTGGCACGCAAACCATGCTGCTCCATCCCCCAGAGCTGAACATGCTCAGAAGAGAGTAGTGGCGCCAGGGGATGACATCATGAGACACAACCTATTAACTGCGACCTGTCCTGGCAGTCCCTAAAAGGTTAGCCATCACTATTCTATACTGTATCACACGTCTCCTGAATTTCAGTTTCAATTTCACTAATATTAATTATTCTTTTGGGCATACCTTGGCTTATTTCTAGCAATTTTCTTTCCCATGATGGACATTAATAGAGTACAATGGAGATTGTGAATGCATATGGGATAGCATAAATAAAATGGCGTTGTCAGAGCGGCTAACAGAGGGAGAGTCGCTTTGAAACATGGCTATTCCTTTCCCGAGGCTTTTGTCCCTTCTGCTCCAAGGAAGAACAAACAAGAAGAGCTACTATTGATTTCCATTCCAAAGTTTGATCTGGGGATCCATGTTGACTCATGAATGGGCCAGTTCTGCTCAGTTAAAACCCACAAACAAATACAGGGAATGGAGCGGCCGCATTCAATTCTATGTCCCAAATGTTCTTTTTTAAAAGACAGACTCGTTTTTCCTTGAAAATGCTTTACTTCCATCAGAAACGAACTGAAGAAGCTTCTGGATGAAAAGCAAAATGTCTCCAAGGAAACAAACACCTTTGGGATAACTATGACCTGGATGGCTGAGAATCTCCACAGACATTCAATTCTATGTGCTTATTTGAGGTCCCTGAGAAATAGAGGTGATTCTGAATGATAATGGAATCCATGTGTGGGTTGAATAGAACTCAAATCCTTGATTCATTCTTCGTGCCAATTCATCTTTGTGTCCACACAATACACATAGTCCACTGAATTAACCCCTTTTATAAGTTTACAGGGTACGTTGAATCAGTGTAGGGCCCATAAAGGAAACAAATTTTAAAAACTTGACTGAAGTGTACAGTAAAGAAAGACATCTAATTCTTTGACTTGATTCAGCATCGCTGTGAATGTAACTCATGTAAGAATGTAAAATATTCTGTGATCTGGTGAATTATTAAACACTCAGATGAAAAGCTCATTATCCATGTTAATGGTTTGAATGCTTGGGAATGGATTTTTTTTAAAAAAAAAGAAAGAAATGATACCCAGCGTTTGAAAGCCACTATAACAATCCAGCGTGATGACAAACGTTTGTCTTCTTCCTTTAGGATAAATTTATTATATAGAGACGTTTGTGTAGAATAAATAGGAAGCAAAGGTAAAATTCATCTCTGTTGATTCCCCATGGGTTATGTGTATTGCAGGAATATCCAGTTAGAAGCAGAAAAATGTTGTTTAGGCTCATAGTTGGGAGATAGCAAAGCAGATCAACAACCCTGCTGGGAATTTAACCTCTAACAAAACTGGTTTTCATTAGTTAATACACAATCTTCTGGCACAAAGAGTAGAAAATGAAAGGAGAAGATTAACCAGAATTGGATGTTTTGGCCTTCTGTGATTTATTCCCTCTTATATTCAATAAGTACCTAGTAACCAACACTGTTTAAACACTGTTTACTCTGAATGACTAAGTTTCTTCAAGGATTTGTGTGACTTAATTTTTCTTAGGATATGGGTATGTAGGTCTAGATGTGTTCGGGTCTTCTCCTGTGTAAGATTGAGAATATCTTGGCAACATTTCAGCAGTCTCACTTGCCATCGTCAGGCTGGTGCTTTTGGCATTCTTGCTAGTTTTTTCAACACTCTTATCTACATGATTTGTCATTAGCCTTTTCTGGGATGTTTTTCAATTTCCCACTTTAATCTAGAGTCTAGTAGTTCCTATAATCTCTTATTCAATCTTGGATAAGACATTGAATAAGGTCCAAGTTGCTTAATCTTTAGAGGTTAGACAAAATTGACTAGAAGCTAATCCCTACTCCAGAAGCGAGATGTACAAGTTTTGGAAACAGACGTTTGATTAAGTGATTTATTTTAAAGAGATCTCCAGCAGTGTGCTTACCACAAACTGAATCTATGATTTCAGTAAAGGTTAGGCTAATGAGGCCAACAAATGTCAGGCTGGCAAGGTGCTATTAATTTGAGATTTGTGAATTAATTCCAAACCAAATTGCTCCTCTCCTTCCAAAATGAAAATTGGAAATATGCTTCACAAAAGTTCTCAGGGAGTTACCAGAAAAACAACAAAAGGCTTCTGAAAATGCACAGATCTTCATATTTAAAATGTGTATTTTGACAGAAAATGTATTTTAAATTATTATGGTTATTCAACTCATTTTTCTGGATAGTTTCTGTTAATAAAAAGCAGCAGATGAACCTGTCAAGATTTTTCACCTGATGTCTTAGTTGGCAAAAGGAAATATGTAGCCATCACTTATTTGATGAAATAGTGTTAATCAGTACTTACTTCTTTAAAAGTCCTGGGCCTTTTTCCTCTTTCAGCCATGCCCTTAGTTCAATAATGTCTCCTCAGGAAATTTCAAGGCACCTGCAATGAAGCAGAAATGGTTAGCTTTCTTAGATATTGAACTATAAATCCATCCCGTAATTGTATGGCTCCATAGTATAGTGATTTTATTATGGTTTTATCTTAATTTAATATTTCCCTTTCCCCCTTTCCTCCATCCATCCACCATAAATAATTATATTATAGTGCATAAATTAAAAATTAGGAACTCTTTTTATTAAAACCAATAAGCTCCAGGAGCTTCTTTAAGTAATGTCATGTGGGAATGACCTGAGGGATGGAGCCACAAGATACTGCGTACGAAATACTTAGTGAGCAGAACAGGAGACCCAGAAAGGACCCTTGCCATGTTATCTAGCTATAAAGATAACGATGGAAGAATTGTAGTTTCAGATTTGCAAGATTCTGTTAATGTAGCTTTACAAAAAGCAGAATTAGCTCACCTGGTTATGTTTTCTGATTGATCTACCTAGGGAGGCTGACATTAATTTGTCAGACTACAACTTCAAATGGTTTTCTTTTTAAATTTCAAATAATAAGCTTCCCATCTTACCTTAAATACAAAACAATAATTATTTTAAAACTGGAATGCAATTAGCTGCCCTTTGCATCATTACAGTTTGAAGGGTTTCTCCCCTCCCTTTTTTTTAATTGACAGGAAGGACAGCAATTCTAGAGGAGAGAACTAACATTATTGTTACATTCCTTATTGTAGGGTTCTTTAAAAGGTTTTACTGTCAGGCATCATTAAAATAAATACGTTATACAGTCAAAAAATATATTACTAAGGTTAAGGTCTATCCACAGTTTTTTTTAAAAATGATTTGAAAAAGTAGGAGAGTGGCGCTAGATGTTATTGACAGTTGTTATTTATTGAAAGCTTAGATACAAGTCATAAGTTGGAGTTTCCTAGGAAACCTGAGCCTATCTTGCCAAAGAATTTCACAAGATAAAACTGTATTTCTATATTATTTATCAGTGGCAAAATTTGTTGTCTATCAATCCTAAGGGCAGGATAATGCATGAAGTTATATGAAAGAAACTCTGGTTGAACTTTGCAGAAAATATTATCAGAGTAAGAGCAGATGGACAGGGGAACCAATGATTGCAGAACTGGTGTTTTTCCTTTGCTGGATGTTTTTCCCAGAGAGAGACTGACCTGTCTTAGGAGGAAGCTGTTTTAATTTGGATCCCGTAGTCTAAATCAGAGGTCTCCAACCTTGATCCCTTTAAGGCTTGTGGACTTCAACTCCCAGAATTCCTCAGCCAGCTATGAAGAATTCTGGGAGATGAAGTCCACAAGCTTTAAAGGGACCAAAGTCAGAGACCTCTGGCCATCATCATCATCATCATCATCATCATCATCATCAT
>JANHFO010004551.1:0-10437 GCA_032468095.1 Pareas carinatus | reverse complement strand
AGCAGTGCCAGATGATGAGCTCACAAGCCTCAACTCATTAGTCGTGTATCATCCGGGCACTCTGTCTAAAAGGTTAGCCATTGCTGTCCTATAGGAAGCCCGAAGAGACTTAGCTTTATGTATATGTATTTTTATCCATTCAGAAAACTTAGCAAGTCTATTTTGTGAGCTGCCCTGAGTCCTTGGAGAGGGGCGGCATACATATTTAATAAACAAACAAACAAACCAATAAATAAATAAATAAATATTCATAAACAAACAGCAACCAGAAACTCCAGCAAAGATTAGCTCAGATAAACAAACAGCTAGAATTTTCATTTCTCCTTTGTCTGCAGAGCTAACCATGACCCCATAGGAATTTGGCAAAGCCATTCAAATATTAAAAAACGTAGTGTTGCATAAGCAACTCAATCACAAAGCCACAAAGAATGTATAAAAGCCAACTTATTCCCAATCCCATTTTGTCAGCCATCCCAGAAACATGCTGCCGCTACTTTGTTTCTGACTACTAAATGAAATGGAAACCTACTTTCATGCAGTACTTCCAATTAATTTCTTTAGTCTCTATCTCTCAGATTGAAACTAGGCTGAATTTTTCTTCCAACACCCTGACCACCTTTTAATTTATATTGTTGTACTTTTATTATTTATTTTTATTATTTTATTGTTTTATTATTGTTATGTTTACATTTTTTCCCACTTTTCCCCATTTTTACTGTTGTTAAGCTGTCCAGAGTAACCCTATGGCAAGATAGGCAGCAAATAAATTTAACAAATAAATAAACATGCTTTCAAAAAATGTAAAATGGACACCGTGTCCCCAAAAGGTTACTTACAGCATTCCAACACAAAGCCAGAATGTTATATGTTTGCAATGTATACATTTAGGCTTGCAAAATGTGTTTTGAGACTTGGTGTTATGAGGCAATTAGATTTGCTCAACCAGCCATAGCCAACTCAAGCCATGGTTCATAATGTATGATTCCAGCCATTCAATTCACCAACTTCTTCAAAGGCATTCCAGTCTAGTAAATGACAATTCTCAGATACTCTATGCAACATCAGTGATATATGCCCAGCTAAACCTACCCAGTCATATTATTTTACTGTTTTCTTATTATCTCCAAATCACAGACTTTATGCATCACACAGAGCAACAATTCATTATAAACTCTCTTTGTTGAATAATCCAGAATCCATGGTTTACAATACGTCATAAACCATTGTTTATGAACTACAATGGCTAAAGTCATAGATTATGAGTCAGAGGTACAAAACACAGTATATGAGCTCTGTGACGGAGCAGGAAGGGACTTTGAGACCTAATTTACTTCAAATCAATTTCTTATTTGAAAGCAAATATTTTCTTGGCAATACGTCTCACAAAAATCAATAATTCATCTTTTTATTAGGCTGTAGGAACAATACATTTTCCAGGTTGTAGACAAGGATGATTTTAGTGTAATTTGCTAACTTCATCGCTAAAGTATGTGTATATTTGTCCGCGTGTTTGAATGGGAACAGGACGGCATCACAAGATATTCCACTAACTGGAGCCTCACCCTAAGGTTTAAATTCTAATGCACCAGATATGAGAAACCCAACAAGTCAAGAAGAATGGCATTCAACCCCAGCCAGGCTGAAATGAAAGGAGATTAAATGCTGCACTTTCAGCTCCTGAAATCTTGCAGCATTTTAATTGTACAGATATACTTTAATTCTCTCAGTTCTTGTACATGGCCCATTTTGCAATTTGCAATGATGCTACCAAAAGCACATTTATCTATTAAAGGACATATACCATCTCCTTAGCATTAACTGCTCCATATGTGCTGATTGTCCTTCAAGTTTTGTCCTTTCTCTAGCCTTCTTTCTCTTCCCTACTGGAAGGATCATTTCAAAGTAGAAATACAAGGACAATTTGTAAGAAAACCCTCTGTTTAGTTAATTAATGATAGACCCTTGCAGATACAGAATTTTTATTATACAACTGCAAAATTACATTACTTTTCAACACCATCACCCTTCGGATGGAGGCACTTGTCATAACATTTTACAAGGTTTGAAATTCCTTCTGCAAAGAAATCTTCCTCCTGGGAATGAAATCACCCCATAACAGTATCATGAAGCAGATTGTCATCGTCAGGGCATGCTGACTTCTGTTGTGGTGTTGGCTCGCCATAATGCTTACCCGCACACCGCTTGACACACCCAAGAACCTTTGGAGCAGTTCCGCTGGGATGTTTTTGATCATCCCTCCCCTCTATAGTCCAGATTTGGCGCTGAGGGACTCTCACCTCTTCTGGCTTCATTCCCAGGAGGGAGATTTCTGTATCAGCAAATGTCTATCATTGATATGAAGGCTTTTTTTCCAAGTTGCCCCCGTATCTCTTTGATTATCTCATTCCTGTTGGAGTAAAACCCAGGCTGGGCCCTTACCATCAGTGAAACAATAGGACTGAACAATGGATTTTTGAATTCGGTGTTCAAGTAAATTGGGAAGTGGGGATAGCACTTGTGTTCACGTGTCTCCGCTAGAGAAGATTGTAAACCCTCTTATTATTTATTTAACTTGACTGTAGGATATATCATCAAAAATGCCAAAATAGGAAAAATAGAAAACGGGTTTAAACGGACAGGAGAAATATCAGCAGCCTCCAAGATGCTGATGGCTGGCAGTCACAAAGACTTAGGAAATCTTTGTTATGCTGCTCAATTTTTTAAAAAAGTCTTAAAATTATGTAGTGATAATAGGCTTTCTTTTTCTAGGCTTACAAATTCACAAGGACAGTGACAGTAATCATAAACTAAAGATAAGTCTCCTTGAGAGAATGAGCCTGATAGATCTACACAAAATAGCAAAGCACAAAAGCATCACACTGACAACTTAGATGTGTATTGTCAAGGCCTAGTTTTCTCAGTTGGGCAAATTATTGTCAAGAATTCTGAGTAACAATATCCACTTTTCTTCACCAATTTGTTGTTGTTTTTTATGCAGTATATTCTTTACATAATTACTTGGAACCCTTTTCCCGAGAAAGTAATTCGTAACATTCATAAACTCATTCTAAGCCAGCTTCAGAATAAAACCGTGTGGTAAATTTCTCAAAATTTAAGCAGTGGCTCATTGGGAATTAGAATTTCTGTCTTTCAGATCCAAGTCCAAAAATATACAGTATATTGGGACAGTTACATTGTCTTGCCTAAGGAATTATTTTCGCCTGGAGACATCTCACAACAGAAATGATTCAATTATTCCTCATCATTCTAATTTTCTTCTTCGACATTATTGTTATTATATATACTGTTCTTTCTTTTTTTTCCCCTAAACCTCTGGCTTAATTTGGTTAGTCGCTTTGTGATTAATATATTGCTACCTGCCCAAAGACCTTAGAAAGATGGCATGAACATCTGTTTCTAAAATTTAGCCATATGTAACCATGATTTATTTGCAGTTAATATGTCAACACTTGATATTTATGAGTTTGTATTCCAACCCCCTTGCCTTATTACACTTCTGTGACAAAATTGGATGGTTCATTGGAATTACTACATTTGTGATATATGGCAAGAGGCAATCAATTAGGAGACAAGCTTTAGCTTAGTGATATATAATGCAGTGAGGTAGATATCTTGAGTGTCTTGGTAGTTTGTCAATAAATGTTGCATTCCCAGAGAGAGGTAATTCTATAGCAACAGCAATAGCACTTAGATCTATATACCACTTCATATTGCTTAAATAGCCCTAAGTGGTTTACAGAGCAAGTCTATTGCCCCAACAATCTGGGCCTTCATTTTACAGACCGTAGAAGGATGGATGAGTCAACCTTGAGCGGGTTAGGATCGAACTCCTGGCTATGGACACAGTCAGCCTACAATACTGCATTCTAACCACTGTGCCACCATGGTTCATGTATGCACATGAGTAGAACCCATAAAGAATCAAACACATTCCCAAAATCCTTAAATTCACTGGTGACAATCAATCAGCAACAAGAATGCCCAATCACCCACGGCTCTATGGATAATGTTTGACTTCATGATGCTACAAAATGCTATGTGGTTCATTGCTGAGCAGAAACCTCCTTAATGTCAGTATATAAAATATGATCTTGAATCTAACAAACACTGTTATAGCATGCTCCATTTGCATGAAAAGAATTTCCTCAAGGCAGATTAATGACAGCATTTTGTCATTCACGCTAGCCTAAGTCAGCACTTCCAGTATTTGAACTGAACGTGTAAGATAGGGTTCAGCGGCCCCTACAAATGAAAATAAAAGCTTTTTCTTTTCTTTCCATCCAGGGAGGTTAGCAGAGAATTATTTAATTGTAAAGAACTAATAGAAGAAGACAAAAACAACTCCAAAGAGAGTTCAGACAAATCACAACTACTGAGTCACAGCTTGTGATGTCATCATCTGGCGCCGCTACTCTTTCGAGCATGTGCATGGCCCCGTGACATCATTGCCTGGTGCTGCTACTCTCTTTCTGAGCATGTGCAGGGCCCTGTGACATCATCTTCTGGTGCCGCTACTCTCTTTCTGAGCACACTCAGCTCTGAGGCAATGCTGGGGCGACTTAGCTTGCATGGCAGCAGAAGGCTCTGTGTGCCCGCTGCAGCATGCGTGCCATAGGTTTATCATCACTTATCTATAGGATGCTGCTGTGTGAGGTTATCCGATGGTCCAGAATGAGTTATCATTAGTATGTGTTGGCCTTGTGGGGCAGACCAGATAAAAAACACAACCAGATGAGCTAATTTTACATTACTGTAAAACAGAATATTGCTAGTTTGAAAGTATAATCTCCTCCCCATCTGTTTTAGAGCCCGAGAAACTTGGGAGGATCTCTTCTGAGTATCTTGCCCAGCAGCTACAGGGTATGCTATCTTTTATGGACTGTTTGCTTGCTAGTCTCTCTTTGCCCAGTCTCCTAATGTCATTCTGGCATGCCGTTATACTATGCAGATAATACCCAGCTTTATATCTGACTCTTTTGATGATGCCATGGAGGACTCATCTCAGTGTCTGGGGTCTATGGGTATCTAGAACAAAAGGCTTCAGCTCAATCCTAAAACAACTGAGTGACTTTGGGTTGAAGATGCATAGGGAACTTCCATCTCTTGTTCTGGATGAGACTGTGTGAGACGCCAATAATATTGGTGAGCAATTTGAGAGTCCCCCTGGACTCATGGCCCCTATTCAAACAGTAGATGGTAGCCATGGTAGGAAGACCTTTGCATACCCGTGTATATTGTATGCAAATTATACCTATTCCTGAACCAGGAGGGGCTCCCCACAGTCACTCATGCCATGATTATCCCCCTGATTAGACTACTGTAACACGGTCGGTGGGTCTGCCTCTGAAGACCATTCAGAAGCTTCAGCTGGTACAAAATGCAACAGCACAGGTAGTTTTGGGTGCGCATTTTGTTTGGTTGTACATGCTGCTGCTTCTCCACAAGCTGCATTCATTGTCAGTATGCTTCTGAGATGATTCAAGGCCCTGATAAGTGACCTGTAAAGTCCTACATGACATGTGAGTGGTTTTCTTGGGAAAATGTCTCTCCTCAGTTGTACTTTTCCGTCATGTGAGATCTAGCAGGGGAGATGTTCCAGAACCTCTCCAACAGGTGGACTTCTTCTATGATTGTCCCTGATCTTTGGAATTAGAGATTAGATTTGACCTAACCCTACATGTTATGTACTGGGGTGGGAAATAATAAGAGTCCAGAGTCGAGCTCAACTTAACCTGTTTATTAACATAGTATTAACACAGTAAATGCTGTCCACTAGTTGCAAAACCCCTTGTTGCATAAGCTTATCGAGCTCTGCATCTGTTTTAGACTTTAGGGCGAATGGCACCTTCTTGCCTTTACTCTAATTGGGGGCATGGTCAGATCCAGCTGGAAGGCGATTGGCCTTCCTTTATACTCCCCGAGGGCATCACTGAACACATCTGCGAACTTGTGGCAGATTGACGACAAATCACTTGTCGCCGTACGGTTGATGCCCATTACCCTGATGCCTAGGGCCTCAAACCAGTCTAGCCCTATAAGGCTGGCCTGCTCTCCCTCAACTACTGTGACCTCAAGGGGTCCTTTGAATTCCTTGAACTGCACGAGTATGGTGGCTTCCCCACGCACCTTCACTCGACTGTTCTGGAAATCGGTCAGGATTAGGGACGATGGCCGTAGCGCTGCTCGCCTACCCCCCGCTTCACACACGTATCTGAACGTGCGTGCAGATATTATTGACAAAGTGGACTCTGTGTCCATCTCCATCGTGCATGGGACTCCTTGCAATTTGACCATCAGTCGCAACTTAACCTTCAGTGGTTTGGGTCCTCCTGCCCGGTGTGGGCGGTGGGCGGATGAGCACTAGCTGACTCTCTGTGCCCCTTCCCATTCTCATCTTGGTCGGCTGGGTTGCTGCTCGTCTTCCTCAGCACATAGCTACGATGTGCCCCCTTATGCCACAGGCCTGGCAATCAGCTGTTCGGAAACAGCAGGTCGCCCTGCCATGTGCCCCTCCGCATTCTGGGCACGGAGTCCACTTCATCCCTGCAGACTTGGCATTGGGTAGGACCCCTTGAAATCGGTCAACTTCCCCATCGGCGTCTTCCTCATTGACTTCCTTGGTTGATTTGGTGACTGCGTAGTATACTGTGGTGGGCGTCGATTCCCTGGGCGCTGGTCGCACAACCCCGATGGCGTCCCTGGCTGCCTCACGTACCATCACCTCCTTCGGGTTGATCCACATGTAACTCTCGAGATGGATGCAGTACGATTGCTAATGTTCGGGTTGCACAATGTCAAACTCTTCCATGTGGCTGACTCATGCCATGTTCGATGTTGCTGGGTCATTCAGTGTGTGTGAGCTTCCCCTGTTTGACAATCCCAATTACCCCATGATCCAACCTCCATTGCCACTGTTGTGTATTGGGGTGGAGGGTGATAAGAGTCAGAACCGAGCTCAACTTAACCTGTTTATTAACACAACACGTGCAGACCAAAGACACCGGTCAGCCACTGTTGCCTGCTTAAAAGGCATTCAACTTTCCTGCACCAGGATTTGTCCCCCAATCGTGGCCCTGCCAGGGCCCGCGCTGTCCCTGCATTGGTTGGGCAGTGATTGGGCTGCTTCTCCAATTCATGCCCGGACTTTTCCCTCGCTGCCCACATAGGGACACAATACTACAGGCCTTCTGTATGATCCTAAAATTGCATTTCATTGCTTAGTCTAGGGCCAAGGGTGTATGGTTGAACCCCTATTTGCTTATGTTGGGTGTATTCTTGGTTTTATTTTGGTTTTTATATTTGTTATTTATTTATTTTTCTGTTATGATGTTTATCATGTTGTTTTAATCTCTGTTAGTGGCCCAGAGTTATATGTGTCACATATTTTTGTGCCCAGAGACGTACAGCCATGTAAACTGAATGAATAAATACATAAATAAATAGAATTCATGCTAATAGTTAATACATATACTGCAGGGAGGGTTGCTATGGTGTTATTAGCATTACTGCATTTGCTTTTAAGCCTTGTCTAACCTTGCTGACAATTGATTAATGGGCAATTGATTCCAAATGAAGAAAGAAACATTGCATTTTCTGTTGGCCTTCAAAGCAATTGAAAGGATTTTAACATTTCTTAGCTCGACTCAGGTTTCCCTGAGCTGAATTCTTCTCTCCAGCTGTTTTGGCCTTAAGAAGTGATAAATACTGCAGACATGCAAGTTACATTATTGTAACATTGCTTTGTTTCAGCAACAGTTGTCAGGGTGGATATTAGGTTTTAGAAAGCCATTAAGGGCTCAGTTCTGCTTCCCAATAAGTCTCAGATAACAAAACACCATCTTTGTCACTGTGCCACCATCCATTATTGATATTGCAATCACTATCTTTTGTACATTTGCACTTTGTAAAAACAAAGCAAAAACGAAAACCTTTGCCAGATTTATCCCTTTACCCATGAAGCTTCATTACAACAAAGCAGATCATAGATTCACCCAGTTCAGTTTTGTTCAAAATCTCTGGTATTCCTAGTCTGACGCAGAAACTGCTGCAAACAAAGCGTGTGTTCTGTCATTGCGTTTCACCACAGAATAACAGAGTTGGGAGGAACCCCCTACTCAATCAGGAAACCCTATTCCATTTCAGACAAATGTTTGTCCAATATTTGCTTTAGAAAGATCCAGTTTTGGAGCACTTGCAATTTCTGTTTGATTAACCGTTCTGTCAGGGAATTTCACCTCAGCTGTAGGTTGGTTAGTTTCCATCCGTCGCTTCTTGTTCTGCCTTCAGGTGCTTTGGAGAATAGCTTGACTCCCTCTTCTTTGGGGCAACTCCCCAGATATTGGAAGACTGCTGTCATGTCGCCCCTAATCCTTCTTTTCATTAAACTGGACATCTCCAATTCCTGCAGCCATTCGCCATATGCGCTCCATGGCATAGGGCCCAGTTATCTACAGGACCGCATTCTGCCAGCAAATACCTCCCACCGACCAGTTCGCTCCCACAGAGATGGCCTCCTCAGGGTGCCGTCGGCCAGACAATGCCGGCTGGAGACCCCAGGGGGAGAGCCTTCTCTGTGGCGACACCCACCCTCTGGAATGACCTTCCCCCAGAAATACGCACCATTCCTGACCTCTGTGCTTTCCGACGCGCCCTGAAGACACACCTATTCGCCCAAGCTGGACTGGCCTAGTCTGGCCCCTACCTCCTCCCACTTTTTAACTACTGTTTTGTAATTTTAAATTGAACCTAATTTGGTTTTAAATTGGTATTATATTCGGTTTTTACTCAATACAGTCCTCTAATATTTTGTTTTAATATGTTTTAATGTTTGTTATTGTGTATTTAAATTTGCTGTACACCACCCTGAGTCCGTGAGGAGAAGGGCGGTATAAAAATCCAAATCAATAAATAAATAAATAGATAAATATAGCCTTATGATTGTAATCGCAGTTTGTCAATTATAGCTTGAATGTAAGAATACAGTATATATACCAGAGACAAATTCCTTGTGTGTCCAGAAATACTTGGTAAATAAATTCCATTCCATTCCATTCCATTCCATTCCATTCCATTCCATTCCATTCCATTCCATTCCATTCTATTCTATAACTGCTCACAAGGAGTGGAACTGATGACCATGGCAGAAAAAGGAATTGGTGAATTAATCAGCTTTTGAACTCTTCTCTGAATAAAGAAGAGAACTTGAAATTGTCCCTAGGACTCTATATAGATGTTTCCCATGATGAGACCAGAAATTCAGCTGTCTCCATTGGGTTTCAGAGATCTTGGGGCCAGAAGAGTCAGAGTCATGTTCAGGGCCTTCAACAGGACACTGGATTTAATCATTTTTGGCATAAATGACATAAATTGCTTTTTTGATATTATAACCAAGTTTTATGAAATACCAAGATGGCCACGGGAGAGCACGCATAGCAGCGTGCTCTGGAGCGTGTGGGGGTTAAGATGCGTTTATCGGGGGTGTGGGGGTCGGTTTTTCGCCGTCCTCCAGCCACAAGACTGCATGGAAACTTAATCCCCTCAAAGGTGAGGGGTTTTTGGGCGCCCAGGGGTGGATTCCACCACCAGAGGGGCTTACTAGACTTGCAGACGGATCTCACTACCAGAGGGGTTTGCCGGACTTGCGAACTTGCGGGCGGACTTCGGCTGGCGGCGGCGGCGCCATCCTATCGGCCGCGGTGAGCCACAGGAGGAGGTTCGTCTCAGCACGGAGACCTGACTGTGGCGGGGCCGGTGGGGTTTTCTAGTGTAACGTGGAGGCCAGCGCCATGCTGTTGGGCGGCCGGCGCGGCGTGGAGGCCGGCGTGACGTGGAAGCCGGCACCATGCTGGGCGGCCACGTCATGGAGGAGGCTCGTCTTACCGGCGTGGAGGCCGGGTTTTCAGGCGCCTTTAGTGGCGACGGCGACGGCGAGGCCTGCTGGTGGTGACGAGAGGCCACTCGAGTCTCTCCCTTCTATTTCCCGCGCTGCTGCGACGACTGAGTCCGGAGGAGGCGACGGAAGGGGCAGCGCTGACGGTGGTAGTGTCGGTGGATCCCCGATCGTGGCAAGATCGGGACAAGATCGACCTAGCCGGAACCGGGTTGGTCACCTGCTGCCGAGCCCCCCTCCAAAGTTGGCGGTAGTTGGAAGGCCGAAGATGGTATGGACGCCGATCGAAACATCTTGGGGGGGAGGCCTTGGAGTCTCCAGCCCTTCCTAGACCCTATAGATCTCCATCTGTGGCCCCCTAGGAATAGTACTTTGGGATTGGTTGGCGGGGCCGGGGATGGTGGCAGTATCCCTGAGGGCCCACTCCCTGAACTCAAATGACTTCTCCCCAGAACTGTCTGTGCAAGGATGGACGATGGACGATCACTGAAGCTGGATTTGGCCATTATGGCCTAACAGTAGTTCCC
>JANHFO010004548.1:45230-60414 GCA_032468095.1 Pareas carinatus | reverse complement strand
CCACCCTCCCCTTCTGCCCTTTGAGGGTGACCCTTACGATTACAGTAACGAAAGCAAGCATTATATTTAAAGCCAAGCTAATAGAACATTGACCTTTCGATCAAAAAATGAATATGATTTCCACATGCAGCTGAATTAATGCCTTTTCCAGTTTATTGGTACGGTAACCCCCTACTTCTTCCAAGCCTTCCAAATATTCCAAGTTGTTGAACAAACTCTGTAACATTTTGACAGGCATTTTGACATAGAGCAGGGAGAAAGTGTTTGTAAGCAGAAAATTCACAGCAGTCTTGTACCGTAGTTTCTCCACGTTGATCATTGTGAGGGGTTGGTTTGATACTTGTGGACCTGCACTAAATTGAACATGGATAGTAAATATGCAAGCTTTTCTCACAACTCCCCCCCCAAAAGTTTTAATGGTCTATATAATACTATTCCTCTCAGAATTGCAGCAGTATAGCTGCGGAATATTCCTCTACAATCTCCACAAATAAAGCACACACAGTCTTCAAAATTGTTTCCATTTGTGCAATTGCACCACAGCACATAATAGGCCATAAATGGAGTGGATACTGTCTTGTATTCATTAATGTGAGACTGCAGAACAAAATGACTTGTGAATAAATACCTACAAAGCAGTGCCCTGGAAAGGAAAAGGTCTCCTGTGTAATCTTCAATCGATTGAAAAATCTCTATACAGCTTTAGGCTGTGTTGTTTCCATTTTTCAGATACCATCAGATTCTTTTACGTGTAGTTTACATCATGGGTGGTACCTTTTCAAAAGTTTCATTTTTCCTTGGGTGACCAGAAAGTGACCTAGAGTTCTTTGTATCTTTCATTCTTACTCTTTAATTGTTTTCGTTGACCTAAAATCCATGGAAGGAATGCTGATTGACAGAATGTGCTCAGTTAACACTGGTTTTTTCTTCATCTTTCCTTGAGGAAATGATGGTACAATAATGCCCAAAAAGTGTGTAAACCCTTTTGAATGTTCACAAATATGACTTAAAATGCGATCTGTTCTAAAACTAAATAAAGAGAACCCAATTAAATAAATGAAACATCTCTGAATTAAAGCTATTCTGTAAGGAACAGCTAAAGTTGTTGCATTGTTATTGTGTGGAAAATAGGAGGGAGGTATATGTGATATGCTCGCCACCTTGAGTTATTCGTACAAATAATAAAGGTGGGATATGTATTTATGTGGCATGTAAAAGTAAGTAAGTTAAGCAAGCAAGCAAGCAAACAAACAAATAACTGAATCCTTGAAGTTGATACGCAGGACCGATCAATAATTTTCAGAAACTTTTAGTTGCAATTGACTTAACAGAATAACAGAGTTGAAAGGGAACTTGGAGGTTTTCTAGTCCAACCCCCTGCTCAGACAGGAAACCCTATACCATTTCAGACAAAGGGTTGTCAAGTGTCTTCCTAAAAACCTCCAGTGATGAAGCACCCACAACATCTGGAGACAAGTCATTTCACTGGTTAATTGTTCTCACTGTTAAGAAATTTCTCCTTAGTTCTAGGTTAGATCTCTCTTGGATTAGTTTCCATCCATGGCTTCTTGTCCTGCCCCCAGGTGCTTTGGAGAATAGGTTGACTCTTTGTGGCAGCCCCTCAGATACTAGAAGGCTGCTATCATGTCACCCCAGTCCTCCTTTTTACTAGACTAGCCATACCCAATTACAGCAACCGTTTTTTATGTTTTAGTCTCCGGTCCCTCATCATCTTTATTGCTCTTCTCTGCACTCTTTCTAGACTCTCAACATCCTTTTTGTATGATCAAAACTGGATGCAATATTTCAAGTGTGATCTTACCGAGGCATTATAAAATGGTATCTTGATCTTGGTCTTGATTCTATCCCTCTGTTAATGCAGCCTAGGATTGCCCAAGGGCAACACACCCATTACCCAAAGCGAAGACTAGCATACTTTTGCCCCACACAAATATGTAGCTTTAGAACATTTTCCTCATTAAGTAAGAGAACACACATAATGTTTTTGACTCATTTATTTCATTGTCATCGTCACCAACGGGGCCTTTTATCAGGTCCACCTGTCCGCCAATTGCGCCCCTTTCTGGATTGGGATGCTATGCTCACAGTCACTCAAGCTCTCATCACTGCCCGCCTGGACTACTGTAATGCTCTCTACATGGGGCTCCCCTGGGACACATCCAGAGGCTTCAACTGGTACAGAATGCAGCCACGCGGGGGATTATGGGGGCCCGGGCTGTGCCCATGTGTCGCCTCTCCTGCGCGAGCTGCACGTTGCCAGTGGGCTTCCGGGTGCGTTTCAAAGTGTTGGTGACCACCTTCAAAGCGCTCCATGGCTTAGGGCCCGGATATTTACAGGACCGTGTTCTACCAGCTAATACCTACCACCAACCAACTCGCTCCCACAGAGAGGGCCTCCTCTGGGTGCTGTCGGCCAGGCAATGCTGGCTGGCAATCCCCAGGGGGAGAGCCTTCTCTGTGGCAGCTCCCACCCTTTGGAATGACCTCTCCCCAGAGATTCACATTATCTCGGACTTCCGTGCTTTCTGCCATGCCATAAAAACACACCTCTTTAGTCAGGCCGGTTTGGCCTAGTCACACCTCCCCCCTGCAAAACTTTTAAATTTTTCAAATTTTAAATATTTTAATTTGGTTTAAAATTGATTTTAACATTAGGTTTTCTAAACTTCCAGCCACTTAAAATATCTCATTTTAATTGTTTTTTAAATTTTGTGAATTTAATTCTATACTGTTTGTTTTATCGGCTGTATACCACCCTGAGTCCCCTTGGGGAGAAGGGCCATATAGAAATTTAATAAATACAAAATATGAATTGTGTGGAAAACAACATATTTCAGGTCATATTCATAGAGAAATATTGAACATTCAAAAGAGTTCACAAGACTTTACGTACCCACTATGTTTTTCTGTTGGTTTAACTGTTTAAAATGCTTTCATTAGTTGCTTATGAATATTATTGTATTCCATAAACTTTACTTAAGCTCGATTGTATTCCTTGTTCATTGTATGCATTATTTGGCTGGCCAAATTGCCACTGTAAAAATTGATGGGTTGAATTGGGAAATCATAAAGATAAATGATTGCCACAGTGCATGCTCACGGATGTTGCTGGAATTAACACCTGAAAATATTTGTACTCTGTTCAAGGCATATAGATAGGATATCTTGTAACAAAGGTTAAAATTGGTCTATAAATGGAAAACAAATGTGATAATATCACCTGAAAGTATGGGTTGCACGCAGAACTCCAGAAGGTATTTTCTTTAACAATATTATATTGAAGTTAAGTAAAATGGACGGTGCACAGAGATTATTGTTGGGTAGTAAAAGTGAATGCAGCAGCAAGGAAGTAGAACTTGGCCATCAGAATACTGGTTTTGTGAGTTCTTTGCTGGGAAAACAAATTAGTTTTAGATGTTTAGATGACTGTTTTGAAAACATTAGTGCTGCTGTTTTCAAGTCACATGTGTGCTTAAATTGTAATCTGATGCGCCATGATTTGATTTCAGTGAGGTATATCTTTAGTAACCAACATGTTTCTCCTTGGTGTAGTATTGTTGAGCAATAGTATAAGTGTGTATCTGCTTATGGTGGATTGTCCAAGGAAATTGGCTTCCTGTGTGCAAATATGATTTGATGTGAGTGGTTTCCAAAAACAGTTTCTTTTAAAATTTCTCAGTGGGCTTGTATCGTCTGTTGGCACTTGATTTGGCAGTAGGATGCATTGCAGATAACATCTAGTATAATTTGACTTGTTTGTGAAGATCTATTAGGTATCTACAAAGAAATCTGGAAGCAGGATAAATAAATATTTAGGCTTAATTTGTACCAGCATGAAATGCTAGTGAGAAACTTCAAAATCCTCATTCAATTCGATGGCTGTCAGCTGTTTAGAACTTTCTAAAATGTGGGTTTTTTTAAAAAAAGGGGGGGTGATAATAAAGAAGATTCTTAGAATTTATCCCTTGTAGATTTTTTCCAACTATCAATCTAGACAGTGCCTGTTAAAGTAAATAGACATTGCGAATATTAATGAGTTTTTTTCTTAAGATATTTTCAGAGATGGCTATAGATGCTTTGATTCAAGTTAGAGTCTTAGTAATAATGCTTAAGACTTAAATTCATTCATGGGATTATATGCCTCTATTCCATCCAAGCGAAGTAATCAACACAATGCAAAATCTTGCAATTATTGAAATATGGAGGGTTAATTTTTTTTAGAAAGAGAATGAGAACTCATACAAAACTGGATGATTCAGGGGAAAATCTGATTGATGGAAATAACTGAAATAGCTGAACTGACCTTTAGGTCCATTTAGGGAAGTGGTATTGCTATGTTGGGGAATAAAAAATCTTTTTTTAAAAAAAAATCATAGAAAGTAAGATTTACTTTGAGATTCAATGTAATACTAAAATTTCAAGGAAGGTACTCAATTCAGAATCGGGAGACTATAACACCATATGGCTAAATAACAAAACTAAAATTCTCCTGCTATATATTATTTAGTGGGGATAGGGTGTACGGGTAGTCACAAGTTTTTTTTTCCTTGACTTTAATAATTAGACCTTGCTTTCTTGTCTGGTTAAAACAATTCAAGTCTTTTAATAAAGATATGTGAAATATATACTATGGACCAGAGGTCTCCAACCTTGGTCCCTTTAAGGTTTGTGAACTTCAACTCCCAGAATCCCCCAGCCAGCATGGGACCAAGGTTGGAGATCTCTGCTAGTATGGACTGTGTATAGATCTCCTTTTTTGTAGGAAGATACCGTAATTTGGGTTTTTGAAAAGAAATACTCCCCACGTAATCTTGTGCATCTCAGAGAATTTCTTTTGAAGGATTTGTGCAACTCTACTTATATGCACTGATCGATCAAATCAGCTAATTACATTGTAGCTATTAACAAGAAAGCCAGCCTGGCTTAGTAGTGGTTAGGGAATCCCGACAGAAAGTAGTTTGTGTCCCAACCTAGCTATGAAAGCTACCTGGGTGATCTTGGGTTAGGCTCTCTCTCTTAACTCATAGTGTAGTTGTTGTGGGAAAAATAGAAGGAGGGAGATGTGTAGGATATGTTTGTCGCCTTGAATTATGTGTAAAAAATAATGAAGTGGGGAATACACACACACACATGTGTTTGGTCCAGTTGAAGGAGATGGAGTTCAATTCTTTGAATTGATGAGCCCTATTTGCAGCTGATTTATTCTAGAGGTAACCCGATATATTTATCTATGTTATTAAATTTAAAAACTTCCTTTTTAACAGCTCTACAGACTTTCATTCTTCTATTTTTTCCTTCCAATCCAAAAACCCCCGGAAGTGAATTTCATCACAAAGTTTCCTCAAGATCTTCCATGGTTGAGGTTGGATTTGAACCCAGGGTGTTAAAGGTGCCAGCCCAATACTTTTACCACCACACCATATGCAGATGAAGTGGTTTTATTGACATTATTTTTTATTTAAAAAGGTTTCTCACTGTAACTATGGCAATTCTTCAGTAAACAGTATAAAAATGTATGTGCATGAATGTTTGTGTGAATAGCAAAGAAAGCAAAAAAGAAAGAGAGTAATTGGACACACAAGATTCTTTTGACTGTTGACCAGGTATGGCTGAATACATTTCCTGAGATATATAAGTAGGCTACTCTTGTGTCTGTAGAGCCATGGTTTGATTGAGCTTAGTTAATAATCATGTTTCTTAGCTTACTTTTCCAAAAGCAATTTGCTTTTATTAGTGTAAAAAGAGAGAGTGAGAATGTAGGTGGGAGTTTTTCATATAAATTTGATATATAAAGGAAGTTTTTTTTAAGTGAAGAAGATAAGTAACCTGGATCAAATGAACTGGATACATTTTGGAGCAGTGACAAGATGATTAAAGTCTTTGGCTTCAGTTGGAACCATTTTGTCTGATTCTGAACTGTGCTGTTTTCTGTCTTAGGGAGGAAATTAAATACACAATTGAAACAGTTCTTCAGAATTACCTCCCTATGTTCATTCTCTACTCCACACAAAATTAGTTTTTTCATTGTGTTTCCTTGTACTGTTGGTGTTAGTTACCTGAGATTTGATTGCCATTTCATGCCTAAAAGCTTCATTTTGGATACTGAACAGCAATCATTTTTAGGACATGCATTGCTTATATTAATGTTTTTTTCCTGGTGGAGACCTTGGTGTTCTCTTGGTTGTTTATTTGCAAATGATTCATTACCTGACTCTGTAATATCATCAGTACTAGTGAGTGTGGGGTTTGTTCCCTGTTTATATAGCTTACCCTGCCGGTTGGTGTGAGAGGGAGGAATGGACATTGCTTTAATTTGCACTTCCAGATGATATGCGTAAGGATATTGGTCTTTTTCTGGGATTTTTCAAAGGATTTTTGCTTCTTTTTAAGGGAAAATGCCACCAGCATTTGACACTTTTAAAAGCTAAAACATTGGAGTTTTAGCATCTCTGTCTGTATCAAAGAGCCATTTTTAACATTTCTGTGTTTGTACTCTGTTTTCACTTTGCCACTTATCATTTCAAGAATTGTTCCTGGCAGTCACATGGTCTGATGTGATGTCCTAGGGATTAAAAATAATTGCCCCAAATCTCACCAGAAAGTGTTATTACCTTATAATTTCAAATTTAAAAAAACATGGTTTTTGTTAGATTTCCTGTATGAAAAAATAATTTCTAAACATATTTTTCCACCTTGGGAAGCAATAGATACTTTGCATCTCTGGACATCTTGTAGCTTGCTCCAGAGTTTTAGAGAATAAAATAGGCTGACATTTTAGTAGAATGCTGCCAGAAATCTTCCACTGCCAATAAAAGCATCTTCTACCTGTATGAATTATATAAATGTGAACACACAAATCCAATTTTGTTGGGGATGGTAGTCAGACAGATCTGATCTACATACTGTCACTTAGATAATTCTGTAGAGGTGGTATAGACCTTTATGCCTTTGTTTTAACCAGCTGAGAAACCCATCGCCTTATATGCAGAATATATCATGAAGTACCACATACATTTTTTCATACAGTATTTATTTCCAATATTTATATGCTCTGTAGACAAATTACAAATCAAATCATAAAACTTCAAGATTATTTTCTTCAAATATTA
Source organism: Pareas carinatus (assembly GCA_032468095.1). Classification (NCBI taxonomy): domain Eukaryota; kingdom Metazoa; phylum Chordata; class Lepidosauria; order Squamata; family Pareidae; genus Pareas; species Pareas carinatus. Next base: position 53,284 of record JANHFO010004548.1, on the reverse strand, counting down.
ATAAAATTAGAGAAATATTACTGCCTTTCAGATAAGAAGGTAAGCACAGATATTAGTCTCCAAAGGACAGTTGGAAAAACCATCTTTTGATCGCTTTCTGAAAAGTGACTAAATAGGGAACATTTTGGATCTTGGTCGGGGATATAAAATATAAAAGTGATAGAAAATTACTATTTCTAGGTTCCCAAGCTAAGATATTTGAGAAACCAGAGGATTTCATGCTATGCTCTACATCTCAGCAGGCCTGTATAGTATATGAGTTAAATAAAATTAATCCGGATTATGGTGGTCAGCCGGTCAATTCAATAGCATATGGTATTCTGTGTAAAATGCACAAAATAATCAAATGTATCTTAAAGGTTAAAATAAAAATGAACAGGCTACTTTATTCATATGCAAAATGTAAGGAACATTATGTTGAGGTCAAGATACTTTTCTAAAGTTGTTATTGCTAAATTGTAGCACACCTAGATAGTTTAGTAGTTATTAGGATTTGTAAAAAAGATTCAAAATTATCTTCAGCTGAATGCCTCTGTAGGGGTGCTGGGAAACAGCAGTGTGTGATAGCTGTCACAGCCATATTCTGCTTGAGTTCTTTGAGGAGGCTAATGTTTCAATACTGCTCACTTTGTAAGTTGTACTTGAGTTTAATGTTGCATGGATGCTGTTTATATCTATTGCTTTGTAAAGCATTCTAGCAAAGTTTTGATGTACATCATAATGTGTTTTTTATAATTATTACCATACAGCATACACAATTCCCACATTATTTATCACAGAGTAAACAAACACTTGCAGTGTTTCAGTGTATTACTTTAAGTAGCCTTTGCCATCCAGATACTCATTAGATACCAGTGAAAAATTCTGGAAGTTGCAACTCAGTGAGCACCAGATTGGGTAGACAGTCTAGAAAATAGAGAAGGGCTGTCTAAATATCTGTTTTGCAGATTGTTTTACACCACAGTTTTAGACAGTGCCTGATTCTGTAGAAGTCAGTTGTATGGTAAAATACTAGAAACAAGCCTTTAAAATTATATTATATGAAGAACCAATGTCCTTCCATAGCATGAAACTGTTTCTAATCTAGTTTGGTAAATTTTATCTTGTTCTAATGTGTACATTCAACAAGTGCTAAAGGTTTTTTTTTCTGGGTTGAGATGAAGACCTAGCAATGATTTCTAATATTTATTTGCTTAATTGAAATCTGTTGTATATAGAGAAATGACAAATCAGAAAAATAGGTAGAGAAGCTGCATCCTGACACGGTGGCTTCTTATAAGCCCAGATTTTAAAAACCAATAGTCAAACATTATTTGATAATTCTATTCAGTCAAATATTATCACATGGTTTTGCCTCTATTTTTTATATATATCTAGCCAAGGTTAAAAAAAAGAAACATGACTTCCATCACCATTCCATTTTACAGTCTTACCCCTGTATCTGTTGACAGAACCAAATTGTTATGAAAAGTCAATAGAATTGGGTCTAATCTGATCTACTTTTCTTTACTCTTACAACCACTGGTCTTCTCCAGAAACTACTCCTGAAGAATGGTGATCATTTGGGAAAGACTTAGTATGTGGCATTAGGAGGCTTCGGTGAAAAGATAATTGCAGGTAGTCCTCAACTCACAACGGTTCATTTAGTGACTGTTCAAAGTTACATCACTGAAAAAAGTGAGTTATGATCATTTTTCACACATAGTACCATTGCAGCATCCCCATGGTCTTGTGATTTGCACTCAGATACTTGACAACTGGTTCATATCTATGACAGTTGCAGTGTCCCACGGTCATGTGATCACCTTGTGCAACCTCCTGACTGGCAGAGTCAATGAGGAAGCCAGATTCACTTAACGACAGTGTTACTAATTTACTGACTGCTGTGATTCACTTAATAAATGTGGCAAGAAATAAAATGAGGCAAAACTCGGTACATTTCTCTCTTAGCAGCATAAATCCAGGGTTCAATTGTGATCTTAAGTCAAGGGCTCCATGTATTGCATTAGCTTAATTCTTTGCCTACAGCTTGAAGTACATTCAGATGGTGAATTAGTTTAGATTGGTTGTGATTATGTGTCACCAAGTTGGTGTCAGCTCTTAACAACTGCTCTTGAAAAAATCAAAATGAAGCCATTTGAATAATTAAGATTGGATATCCCACCCCCTTTTGTCATTCTTCACTTAGTTCAGGGGTCTGCAACAATGTCCCCTTTACAACCTATAGACCTCAACTCCCGGAATTCATGAGCCAGTCGTGCTTGCTCAGGAATTCTGGGAGTTGAAGTCCACAGGTTGTAAAGGGGACATAATTGCCCATCCCTGACATAGATATTACTCAACATATTATTGTGATAATTTCACTCCTGTTCTTGTATTGCTGAAAATATCTCTTATTTTCATAACTTTTCATTTATAGTTTAAGCCTAATTTCTCCCCTGTTCTTGTGATTTTCTTGTTTTTCCAATATACATGCAACAGCCATATTCTTCTTTTCTTCATAATTTGGGAAATAAATGTCTCGGGTTAAGTTTTCTTAATCAATCTGTGGGCTTTTGCAATTTCTATTGCTGTTCCCCAGTCCTCCTCATCCACATTCTCATTGTTTTTGTTATTACTATTCCTTCCCTTCACCTGTCTTTTTTGAAAGATGTTTGTGTTCAGTTCTCATGAAGCAATATTTCTTGTGTTTTTATGCAAATTCCCCCCCCCACCATAAGTCTTCTTTGAACATAGTGCATTTGACTTTTCATCAAGTTTATTTTCTTCAGTTTATGTCCAAATCCGCATTCTGACTCACTCAGAAACAGAATCTTGTAACTGCAAAATGTTGACTATTGATTGTAATTGTTCTCCCTTTGGTTTATATTTTTTTTGCTTGTAGCTGTCAAAATATTTTACCTATGTTTTCTTTAATGCACACAAAGCTGTTTCTGTCATTTAGCAGAAAGTGCATCATTTTTAACTAATATATTTGTTTTTGTGTTCAAACAGCAGCTGCATTACTCTGTTCCCTTGATTAACAGGCTGAAAATAAATCATCTGTACTTTTTAATGGTATGATCTCAGCCTTTTAATATGTACAGAACTACTTGCCTTGTTGTTTCCCAAACCTTACTGAGGTTTTCCTGCGTTATTTTTTTATCCTTTTCTTTGATTAAAATTCTGGCATGAATTATTATACCTAACTGAGATTGTTGTTGTTGTTAATCTTCCATTGAGGGAAGTTCTAGAACTTTTTGATATATCAAAAACAAACAGATCACTAAAACCAGATGGTATCTCTCCAAGGGGTTTTACAAACTCAGATACAAACTGCTGGTTTTCTCCCAAAACATATAATGCACCTTAAACTGGCCTCATTACCGGAAAACAACAATCGTCATTGTAGTGCCAATTAAAAAAAAACACGAGTAGTGACAAGCCTGTTGGCATAACTTTCATTTTGAATAGATTTATGGAAAGTATGATTAAAAAAACAGTTATAAAAATGGAGCATACTTTGTTTTAAAAAAACAAAGGTAATGTAGTATCTGGACCACTGGCCATTTAGATTTTTATAAAAGTACCCACATGCATGTAAGCACAAAAATGGTGATTTCCAGCCACCATAGTTGTGTGTGAGGAAGATGATGCTTCTTTGCATTAATTATTTGTACAGTTTGGAGAATATTACAGGTAGACCTCAACTTACAACAGTTCATTTAGGGACCATTCTGAAAAAAATGACTTTATGACCGTTTTTAAAACTTACAACCATTGCAGCATCAAAACCTATTTAATACATTAAATCTGTCAGATGTAGTGAGCAGTGTTATACAGTTATTAAAATTTCTACACAATGTTATAAGCTAAGTATGTGCAGGTGGTTAGCATTATTTGTCTAAAACAAAAGTGTGAATAATAAACGTATCAGTTAATGCATGTTGGATATTAAGTTCCAAAGCCCTGAGCTCTTATATTTCTCCAATAAAAAAATTCCTTTGTCTTCCTCCCATAAAAATTCTCTATGCAACATAATCGAATTTGTTCCTTTGGTCTTGCAGGATCTCCCTGGTTCAGCCCAGCCACATGGTTTAAGGTGACTATTTTGTGGTAGATTGTCTTCTTCAGAGCAGCTCAATGAGCTGATGATAGATTTTACCACTATCATCACAGCTTCTCTGCTGCACACGGCTATTTTACAGTTTCAGTGGAAAGGCCCATCACATTTATATCCAGTGATCATGTCCTCAACTTACAACAGTTCATTTAGTGACCGTTCAAAGTTAAGTGGCACTTAAAAGAGGGACTTATGACCATTTTGCAGACTTATGACTGTTGCAGCATTCCTGTGGCCATGTGATCAAAATTCAGACACTTGGCATCTGACCCATATTTATAACGATTACAGTTTCTCAGGTGGTTCATTTAACAACTGTGGCAAGAAAGGTCGTAAAATGGGGCAAAGTGAGTTTAACAAAGGTCTCACTTAGGCTAACCACAGAAATGTTGGGCTCCATGGTGGTCGTAAGCTGAGGACTACCTGTAATAAAAGAAAATGAAATACACGGACATCTTAATATATATGTTGCGGTTTGCTTACTGTTTAGTTTGATTTCTGTGCTGTTGAGTTCCTACAAGCTCTGAGTGGCTTAAGCAGTCAACATAACATAGACTTTAAAACAGAACAAAAACTTTGAAAGCTGCCAAGCTAATGTGCCACCATTTGGTTTAGAATAATGTTTAACCAAATGTTCTGCTAAAGAACTATTTTCTCAGCTGTTCAGAACTATACTAAGGGGTTTGTTTGAAAAAGACCAGATCTAGGCTGTTTCACATGGATGCACGAAAACACGCCTAACAGGATAACTGAAACAGTGCCTATATTTGGTTAACTGTGGGAACTACAGATGGTACTCAACCTGCAACCACAACTGAGACCCAAATTTCTGTTGCTAAGCAAGGCAGTTGTTAAGTGAATTCTGTCCCATTTTATGACTTTCTTTGCCACGGTTGTTAAGCGAATCACTGCAGTTAAATGAATCATGCTGTTGTGAAGCTAATCTGGAATTCCCCCATTGACTTTACTTGTGGAAGTCAGCTGGGAAGATTACAAATATATTTATTTATTTATTTATTTAATTTATATCCCACCCTTCTCCCGAAGGACTCACATGACCCCAGAACACTTTAACTGTACTAAATACATGCCAGTTGGCAAGCACATGAGTTTTGATCATGATAACATGGGGATGTTGCAACATTCATGTGTGAAAGATGGTCAAAAGTTACTTTTTTCAGTGCCATCATAATTTGAGTGATCACTAAACATACGGTTATAAGTTGAAGTCTAACCTGTATTTAAGGTTGAAAACTAAATCTAATATCTGACAAATCCTATTTTTATATTTTACTTTTTTATCTTTTGAATCTGGCAGCGGAGGTAATTTAGCTGGGATCTGTCACTTGGGCTGCAATTTTGGATAGATAGGAATCAGTATTCCTGAAAATAAATGTTCACATTCTCCAAGAAACTTGTACAGTTAAAATTCCAGTTTTATTAGCTTGATAGGACCAATAAAGTTTTGAGTTCTTGGTTTACATTTTAAGAACTAGATAAATGAAGCTATTCTATTGGAATTCACAACTCTTGTTTAGAATGAAAGTTCAATCAGAATAGAGCTGGAAGGAATTTTGGAGGTCTTCTATTTCAATTCCCTCCTCGAGCAGGAGACCATGCACCATTTCAGACAAATGACTGTCCATCTCTTCTTAAAAACCTCCAGTGATGATGGACGGATGGAGATAGATGATTATAGGTAAATATGAGGGGGGGATTTACAATAGATTCTTCTATTTACAAGCATTGCAGCATCCAGCCACGTATTCAAAATTCAGGCACTTGGGAACTGCCTTTTTTTCAAAAATTCCAGAGTCCCAGGGTTATGTGATCTCCATTTATGACCTTCTCAGTCAGCTTCTGACAAGTGGTCAAAAGGGGAAACTCAATTCACGTTAATGGCCATGCAATTCACTTAACTGCAGTGATTTGCTTAATTGCGGCAAAAAAAGGTTGTAAAATTGGATGCATAGTTTTATAACTTGCAAACCTTCACACTGATTTCTCCTTCAAACATCAATGACCATGTCTGATTCATTTTAAGATCCACTCCATGTTACCACATTGCCAGTTTGGTGTAGTGCTCATAGTTCTGGCCTAGAAACCAGCAGACTGGGAGTTGTAGTCCCATCTTAGCCATGAAAACCAGTTGGGTGACTTTGGGCCAATCACCAGGAGACTCTCAAGTTCTAGTCTCATCTTAGCAATAGCAATAGCATATAGACTTATATACTGCTCCACAGTGCTTCACAGCCTTCTCTAAGCGGTTTACAGAGTTAGCATGCTTTCCCCAACAATCTGAAACAATCTTAGACATGAAAGGCAGCTGGGGGGCTTTTATATAGTCCCTGTCTCTTAATCCAACATACCTCATGGGATTGTTGTTGTGAGGAAAATAGGAAGAGAAAGGAGTACTGTATTAGATATGCTTGCTGCATTGAGTTATTTATCAGATAATAAAGGTGGGGTATAAATAAATATGCTGTAAAATATTTACTTTCAAAGCCAATAGTACGTCATTATATATATATGTACGTTCATCTTCCTAACCTTCGCATTTCTAACATCACAAAAATGCCTGATATTTTACTTATATATATATATTTTTAATGCTAGACCTGTAATGTCAAACTTGATTTCTTTCAAACTTGATTGAGTCTTATTTTGAAATTATTTAATACAGTAATATAAATTTAATTGTTCTTGGTGCTCCTCTTACCTCATTTGTCTTGGAGAAAGCTATGTTACGCCCTCCATCTTCCATAACGAGCAGTACAGATAGTCCTCGACTTACGACAGTTCATTTGATGATTATTTGAAGTTACAGTGGCACTGAAAAAAGAAACCTATGCCTATTTTTCAGCCTTATGATTGTTGTAGCAATCCTGTGGTCACTTGATCAGAATTTGGATGCATAGCTACTGGCTGATATTTATGACAGTTGCAGTGCCCTGAGATCATGTGATTGATTCCCTTTTGTGACCTCCTGACAACAAAGTCAATGGGGGAGACAGACTCACTTAACAACCGTTACTAATTGAACAATTGCGGTGATTCACTTAACAGTTGTGAAGCGTCGTAAGATAACTGTACTCTAGGACAGAGGTTTTCAAATGGGGGTCCGTTGACTCCTTGGGGTCTGTGCCATGTTGCCAGGGGGTCCCCAGACAGGTCAAGAAAAAGTGGGAAAAAGTAATATACACGAATTGTCGATTAGCAATTGATTGAATTTTTGGAAATGGGGTCCGCTGTGTAGCAACGACATGTTTTGGGGTCTGCAGCTTGAAAAAGATCGAGAATCTCTGCTCTAGGGAACCTTTTACCCCCTAGAAATATCAACCCTTTTTTCCTGAAAACTTCACTTGTCCTCATATTAATATTTTATCTACTTTGCCTCTAAATTGCCAAAAAGAAAAAGTGTTTTTGAATGAAGCAGTAGGAGAGGCTAGTGGCATTTAAGATTCGCTCCTTGCTCATCTGTTCCGTGTATAGAGAGATCAGAAGGAACAGTAAAAGGTTGATGTGACAAGTGACTTTAGGATGTTCCCATTCTGTCTTTACTCAGGAGGTCCTCAAGGTTTCATGTACAGGGTCAAGCTTTTCTTTAAAGGAACATTGAGAAAACACACCAGTCTTCTGCTTCTGCCTAGAAATTTTTTAAAAAATTGTTAATCTTTCTCCAGCTTGATCTTTTTAACCATACATTAACATTCTTACGCCATTAAATGTTTGCTCGGTTTGCTTGAAAAAAGCTAGATGTGTTTGGTGTTAATTTGCAGTTGGCCATTCCATAGGTAGATCATTTCTCAGCATATAGTCATGATAAGACATTGATCTTGATTCCTTTTTAGATCGAGGATTGGGTTGCACTCTCTGGATTCTCTCCCCCTGCCCCAGTAGATTGGTTCGGAACAAGAGTGTAACAGGAAATGCTACAGAGTCTGTACATGCA
>JANHFO010004548.1:0-26758 GCA_032468095.1 Pareas carinatus | reverse complement strand
TAATAATAATAATAATAATAATAATAATAATAATAATAATAATAATAATAATAATAATAATAATAATTTTATTTGTACCCCATCCTTCTCCCAAAGGACTCAGGGTGGCTTACAGGCACGTAAAAACACCAACAGCATAGACAATTAAAATATATATAAAATAATTAAATAAGGCCTGATTTAAAAGGGGAGCGATAAAATGATTTCCAATAAATGAAATTAAAATAAACTAACTTAAATATTAAAGGCAGGAGGACAAGGACGCGGCTATCCCAAGCCGGCCTGTTGGAACAAATGGGTCTTTAAAGCTCGGCGGAAGGTTTGAAGGTCAGCGATCACTCGTATAGCGGGGGGGAGGTCATTCCAGAGGGTGGGAGCTGCCACAGAGAAGGTTCTCCCCCTGGGGGTCGCCAGCCGACATTGTTTGACTGGCGGCACCTTGAGGAGGCCCTCTCTGTGGGAGCGAACTGGAAGGCGGGAGGTATCGGTGGGTAGAATGCGGTCCTGCAAGTAACTGGGCCCTATGCCATGGAGCGCTCGAAAGGTGGTAACCAGCACCTTGAAACGCACCCGAAAGACCACCGGCAGCTATTATATGTCAAGGAGTCCTGTATCATTGAAATCCTTTATAGTCCATACAAAAGAAATGTGGTTCCCATTATTTGTCTAACAAGCCATAAATAATTTAATTATGACTATATTACTTTTCATCAAACATTATGTTCAGCATGGACATTTCTAACATCTTCTATGTGCTCCTTTTTTCTCTGTTTAGCCACCAGCTAAATACCTCTTGCCAGAAATGACAATATCTGATTATGGGAAGAAATGCGTGGTCATTGATCTTGATGAAACATTAGTACATAGTTCCTTTAAGGTATGTATACTGTTCAATATTTCTTATAACTTTCTGATAAATGCATGAAAGAAGACAGGCATGTCTTATTAGATGTCCTTTCTAGATTTTGTAATTTCTTTGCTGTCATGGCAACCTCATTCATGAATGGCCATGATATTTAGTGATTTATAGGCATGTATATCCATAAGACTGCCTCAAAGCATGTTGCTTTCCGTTAATCAAATGAAACTAACGTTAATTAAGAATCCAGGCAATGTGTGTGCATGTGTTAATTTCCAAGGAGGGCAGCAGTAACAGCTTTTGTTATGTAGAAAATTTGGGTGTATTGCTCCACTCTATATAAAATATTACATGTACTTATTTCCTAAAGCAATTTAATTGATGCCAGTTAGAATTCTTATTGGAAAAATACTTTCCTTGAGTTAATTTCTTTGTAACGTGATCAATATAATTTAGGTTTCCGATCGACTAGTAGTTAAGACAAGAATTTAAATAAGTGAGAAAACAAGCTTATCAAATGGGATTAATTTAAATTCAAGTAGCTCTTGCTTATCAGCAGTAATTGGGATCAGAAATTCTGTCACTAAGAGGCATGAATGTAAAGTGCAGCATTTTGACATTTCCAGTTGTCCCGCATAGTTGTAGCATCACATGGTCACTAATTGCCATTTGCAGCTTCCCCATGGATTTTGCTTCTCAGAAACTGGCAGCGAAGGTTGCAAAATGGCAATCACGTGGCCACAGGACACAGCATTGTCATTATTGCAAACCGGTTGCTAAGCATCTGAATTGTGGTCATGTAACCTCTGAGAAACTGCGATGGCCACAACTATGAGGATTGGTTGTCCTCGTAGAGAAGAGAAGAGCACCATATATAGAGCAGAGAGCAGCAAACAAAGGGGAGTGGAGGCTGAAACATAGGAAGAACGGTTGCAGGAGTTGGACATGTCTAGTTTAATGAAAAGAAGGACTAAGGGGCACGGGATAGCAGTCTCCCAATAACTGAGGGGCTGCCAGAAAGAAGAGGAGGGGGTCCACCTATTCTCCTGAAGACAAGAGAAGAAGCACCGGATGGAAACTCATCAAGGAGAGAAGCAACCTAGAACTGAGGAGGAATTTCCTGACATTGAGAACAACTAACCAGTGGAACTGCTTGCCTCCAGATGTTATGGTTGCTCCAATACTCAAGTCTTTCAAGAAGAGATTGGGCAAACGCTTCTCTGAAATGGCATAGGGACTGTTGCTTGAGCAGGGACTTGAACTAGAATAGAGTTCCCCAGCCTTTCCGGCTTTGTGTGCTGGTGGAGATGGGGGGAGAGGGAATGCCTCTGCTCAAGTGACCAGCAAGCACATGTACACACACGCTCACTCACTTCTTGCGCAAGTGGGGACGTGCACTTGCCTGCCTCTTCCGCAGCCCAGTTCTGCCTCAGCTTGCAGCCCTCTAGTGGCTCGGGAGCCGTGGGTTGAGGACCCTAGGGCTAGAAGACCTCCGAGATCCCTTCCAACTCTGTTAATCTGTTAAGTCCCCCTCATGCAGTTATTACTTTGTTATAACTTTGAATGATCACTAAATAAATGGATGTCAAACAAGGAGTGCCTGTATTGCATGATAATAAGTTGCCCGAAATGTAAATCCTATCAAGTTGCATACAGGTGGTCCTTAACCCTGCGGCCACAATTGAGCCCAACATTTGTGTTGCTAAGTGAGAAATCTGTCACGTGAGTTTTGTCCCATTTTACGACTCTTCTTGCCACATTTGTCAAGTGAATCACTGCAGTTCTTAAATTAGTAACACAGCTGTTCAGGGAATCTGACTTCCCCACTGACTTTGCTTGTCGGAAGGTTGCAAAAGGGGATCACGTGCCTCCCAGACGCTACAACCGTCTTTAATGTGAGTTGGTGGGTCAAGGTTCCGAATGCAAATCACGTGACCACGGGGATGCTGTAACGGTCATGTGAAAAACGGCCATAAGTCACTTTTTTCAGTGCCGTTGTAACTTCTAACAGTCACATAATGAACTGTTGTAAGTCAAGGGCTACCTGTATTATGGTTTATCAGAACGTGAAAAACAGTATGGCCCCCCTCTTAAATTTTCTGACCGTTTGCAAACCTTTGGTAATGAGTATCATCAAAGCTTCACGTACGTCCTACTGATATGCCTAGTGAGAGTTTATGAGTTTACAATTTATTTAATTACTTGCCAGAGATTTATTTCATAAACAGAGCCATCCAACCTGCAGTGTTCCAGTGTGAAAAAAGGAATTTTTCTTCAACTCAATTAAAGGGATTATAGGTAGTTCTCGATTTATGACCATTATTGAGCCTCAGGTTTTTGTTGCTAAACAAGACATTCAGTAAGCCATACAATTCCTTTTTTTTTTAAAGGTTTGGGACAATCTATATTTGAACAGTCATAGAATACTAATAATCAATCTACAAGTCAAACTAGGATACTAAGGGACACAGCTGTTATATATCTTAAGATATAAGCGACAAGTTATTGTCATACAAATATGAGAATAGGTAATAGGTAATAGGAAAGATGAGAAGGGTAATGATATATTTCTACTACATTTGGCTTTCAATACAGAAATATTTTGCCATTGTCTCCTTCCATTTTTTTAAAAGCTTCTCAGTCTTGCTCGCAACCTGTAACCCCTCGGAAAGTCGCATCCAGGTTCTAAACAAACCCTGTGTAGTTGGCCTATTAGTGCCATCTGGTGAGAGGTCTTTATAGTACCTACATTAAATAAGGAGACAGAGGAATAATAGAGAGGCAGTTCAATTAACGATATTGCAGCCTCCCCTGGTCAAATGATCCTCATTTAATGACCTGCATGGTGCTCACTTAACAACAACAACTAAGAACTGTCTTTGCTAAGTACTGTAGTCATGTGTTTTTTCAACTTATGGCTGTGTCACTTAAGGACAGATTTTCCTGTGCCAGTTAGTGTTGTTAAGCGAGGACTACTTGCCTATGGTCTGAGTCATGCACCCTAAACAAGGATGTTTTGAAACAGTTTTCAGGCCTGGTGCCCCTTTAAGAACCACTTAAGGCACCAGACTAGAAAATGGGAGACTTTTGAGTTCTAGTTCCACTTTAGGCATGAAAAACAGCTGGATGATTTTGGGCCAATCATCAGGAGATGGTGAGCTCTAGTCCCGCCCTAACCATGAAAGCCAGTTGAGTGACTTGCCAGTCACTCTTTCTCAGCCCAACTTACTCACAAGATTGTTGTTATGGGGAAAAGAGGAGGAAGAAGGTATTTTGGTTATGTCCGCTGCCTTGAGTTATTTGTAAACATAATAAAGGCAGGATACAGCTAAATAAGTTAACAGACATTTCTTCAGACTTCGGATAGTGAAACAACATGTCTGTGGGTAAAACCAATGAGAGAGCAGGGAACATTTTAGGTTTTTCTTTTCTTCCACAACCTCCCCCTTCAGTTCTTACTTCTTAAGATAAGGAAAACTGACATTCTCAAATGTATTGCAAGCCATTCTTATTGCATTAGGTTGTATGCAAATACAGGTAGCCCTTGACTTGCAACCGTTTTTTAGTGACCATTTGGATCTACAAAGGCACTGAAAAAAGTGACTTATGAACGTTTTTTCACCCTTGCATCATCCCCATGGCCATGTGATCAATATTCAGATACTTGGCAGCTGGCCATGCATTTATGATGGTGGCAGTGTTCTGAGGTCACCTGATCCCCTTTTTCAGCCTTCTGACAAGCAAAGTCAATAGGGAAGCATGATCCACTTAACAACCAAGTTACTAATTTAACAACTGCAGTGATTCACTTGACAACTATGGCAAGAAAGGTCGTAAAACGGGGCAAAACTCACTTAAGAACTGTCTCGCTTAGAAACAGAAATTTTGGGCTCAGTTGCAGTCGCATGTCGAGGACTACCTGTGCTAGCCTGGGATTGTATTTTAAAAGCCTCACCATCTTTCTTAATAGACAGAGATTGGAGTTGTTACAAATCCTCCTGTGGGAAGAAGGTTATATTCCTCTTTAAAACTCTGGGTGGGTGGGTGGATGGAAAACCTTTTGAGATGGTTTCCAAAATATCCTGTGCTCTTAGAGAAAAGGAACACAGCCAGTCAAAGGCTGCCTATCTGCCAGCTGCTTTTTCTCTGGACAAGTCCCAGGAAGAGCTGATGCAATCTGCTCCTTTTCTGGTAGTGTTGCCAGTGTGGGTTGTCTGTTCTGATTTCTCCTTTGCCGCTTTTTGAAAAGGAAACAGAGTTTGTGGCGAAAATAAAGAAAAGACATTAACCTCAAGCCAGATCCCTTAGCCCACATTGAACTGGAGGTTGGAGTCATTCTCTTAACGCCCGAATTTCCTATAGCAAATAATCGCTTTTTTCTAGTTGACTAATTTTGTTGGGAGTGTAACAGGTATGGGATATCCCCTTTTCTCAGTTTATTCAAAAAAACAACAACACTCCTTTCTGCTTGAGAAGAAGATGCAGCCTGTTCCACCTTTTAACAATCTTTCTTTGTTGTTATTTTTTTTAAAAGAGCATTTTGTCAGTTGCTATGCCTCTATTATAGAAATCCGCCACTCCTGTATTATATAAACATATCTTAGCAAAACATCGGAATGCCTCTCTGCCATGAATGAACAGGATAGTCCCAGTAAGTGTGCCAGTTGTCATCAGGAGTGTGCAGATTAATGCTTGTAGGCTGTGTTATGGTTCTGTAGGTTTCTCTAGTCATTCCTTTTTATAGAACAGTTTTGTTTTCACTTTTCTAGCCAATTAGCAACGCTGATTTCATTGTTCCAGTTGAAATCGATGGAACTATACATCAGGTAAGAAGTACTATTTGCATTTTTGTGTGGGGTTGGCGAATTTGCTTTGTGCCTGTCTAGAATTGTCAGATTAGGCTGGCAGTGAATGACATTTTTGGAGTTAACGGGCAGGTTAAAATTAGTGAGTTTTCAGGATTGCAGAGTTTTCAACTGGAGAGCTATTTCAGTTCAAATGGCTGAACTGTCAATAAGATTGTAAAAAGTGTTACTTAAATCAGGAACAGCAACTGGTTTAACACATAAGAATATTTTACTGCCTGGTCTTGTTGTCATAATCTTATCCAGATAGCTTATTTACTGACTATGAAACTTCCAGAGCTTCAGATGTCAGTTCTAAGTGCTAAAGGTCCAGTTTTTCAGATACATGCATCTAAAAATGGTGAATTCATATGCAGGTAGTCCTCGACTTACAGCAGCTCATTTAGTCAATGTTCAAAGTTACAATGGCACTGGAAAAAATGAGTTATGACTATCATATTTATGACCGTTTAGCATTCCCATGGTCATATGAACAAAATTCAGAGGCTAGGCAAGCAGTTCATATTTGTGATGGCTGCTGTGTTCCCAGGGACACACGATTCCTTTTTGTGACCTTCTGGCAAACAAGCTCAGTGGGGAAGCCTGATTCACTTAACAACTGCAGTGATTTAACGAATGAGGCAAGAAAGTTCATAAAATGGGCCAAAATTCACTTAACAAATGTTTCACTTAGTAACAGAAATTTTGAGCTCATTTGTGGTCGAGGACTACCTGTGTGGCTTTCGAATAGCCCTCTGAAGTAAAGGGAAAGTATGGCTTTAAATTCAGTTCAGTTCAAAAACCTGCTTTCCTTCCTGGCCCATTAAATGCTTTTGGATGGTACAATCCAAAAATCTTACCCTTCTTTTCAACCATTGTGTTAGGGTGTTTTACGGTAGAGGGTCAAAGATGAAACACAATTTTTAAAAATCAAAATTCGGTGCCAATAGCATAGTACCTATTAAACCGATGAGTAGTCTTTTTAACTCTATGAGCAATAAAAAACAATTAGCATCCTCAAGGATAAGGCATTAAATATATTTAGGTGCCATTAAAAATGTCTTTGAACAGAGCATCATTCTGTTTGAAAATCCTTTGAAATTCTAACTTGGAGCAAGGAGTATATATAATATAATAAACTTATAGAAGAGATGATAGAAGAGAAACCAATACAGTTTCATTAGGTGAGGTTGAATAAGAGTTGTATTCATTTGAATATGCAAATGTGTATGTGTGTGCATTATCTTATATTTAATATAGAGGGTGAAAAAAGAAACAATATAAGGTAATCCTCAATTATGATCTTTAATGACAGTTCGAAATTCGGATAGTCTCAAAAAAAAAAAGTCCTTTATGGCCTGCATTTGCTCTTACGACCATCACAAAGTGTCACACCACTGTCATGGCCACGTGATCACAATTTGGGCACTTGGCAGCCGGTTCGCATTTGCAACCAGTTGCAGCATCCTGTGATTACTTTATGCTTTGTTTCCAGCAAAATGCACCAAAAATTAAATCTATTGGAGAATCTGAATTTGCTTAACCATCATTGTAAAAATGGCCATAAAATCGGGTCTGGTCACATGGTTACTCAGATGACTGCAATAGTCTATGAAGGAAATTCCTGCCTCGGTGGTGGTTGTAAGTTGAGGACTTACAGAAGTTGCCTTCATATGTTGTAGGTGCTCCATCACTGGAGGCTTTTAAGAAGAGACTGGACAGCCACCTGTCTGAAATGGTATAGGGGTCTCCTGCTTGAGCAGGGGGTTGGACTAGAAGACCTCTAAGGTCCCTTCCAACTCTGTTATTCTGTTTTAGTAGGTGATGATGTTTTGCATATATCTATTTTTTTCCCTAAAGGACAGCAATCTTGGTGTGCCTTTCCAGGAGGGGTTGTGACCGAGTTCAAGTAATCCAGGATAGGCTGTGTATATCTTAATGGCCTATCCTTGAGTACTTGCACTGGGACATAGCCACAGCGCAATAAAGAAGAAGCTGGGAAGTTCAACTCCATGTGTCTTCTTCTCACTTTTCTAAAAGGAAAACCTACAGCTAAAGATGTCGTACCTCAAGAGCAGATTACCTCCAATTCAGAAAGTCATTTAAACACATAACAAAACCAAACTGCATGTTGATACAATACTTGTAATGCTTCTCTCTCTCTTCTGTTGTACCTCTGTCTCAAGTCAGTACAGGTAGTCCTTGGTTTACAACCATTTAGTGACGGTTCGGAGTTACAACGACGCTGAAAGATGTGACTTACGACCTTTTTCATATTAATGACTGCTGCAGCATCCCCGTGGTCACTTGATCAAATTTGAGACGCTTTGTGAGCCCTGGTGAGGCAGTGGTTAGAATGCTCTTTTGCAGGCTAACTCTGCTGATTGCTGGCTGCCAGCAGTTTGGGCAGTTCGATCCTGACTGGCTCAAGGTTGACTCAGACCTTCCATTTTTCCGAGGTCGATAAAATGAGGGCCCAGTAAACCACTTAGAAAGGGCTGTGAAGCACTGTGAAGCGATCTCTAAGTCTAAGTGTCATTGCTATTCACAACTGACATGTTTATGACAGCTGCAGTGTTCCAGGGTCATGTGATCATTTTTTGTGACCTTCCCAAACCAGCTTCCAACAAGCAAAGACTTGCTAAATAGTCATAGGATTCACTTAACAACCGTGGCAAAAAAGGTTGTAAAGGGGGGAGGAGGTCACTTAACAGCAGCCTTGCTTAGCAACAAAAATTTCAGGCTCAGTTGAAATTGTAAGTCAAGGGCTACCTGTATTTCTTTCTATATTCAATAATTATGTAACGGGAATAACATTTCTTGAGTTAGTATGGACAGATTTTATTGCATTAGGTATAATTATTTACAGAAGTGTCCTAGCTATAATCCTATCAACAGCTTTAATAGTAAAAGACATGAAATCCATTCCATTCACAAATCCTGGATTTTGCTGTTTTGAAAACGAAGCCAAATGAAATAGGAATCTCTTTACTTTCAGAACAGAATCTTCCCTTTTTGAAGACTTGAAAAAGAGAGCATTGAACTCATTCATTCTTTTGCAGAGGAATAAAATTTATTGAGTTAGTGTGATAGGTTAATAATCCTTTAATTTTAAAATTACATCCCTTTTCGTTTATATCATCTTTCTTGAAGTGTCTCGCTGATTTGTGTAGCAACAAAACATACTAGCTAGGCCTTTGTAACAATCCGGCGGGGCTTCAGCTTGCCTCGTATATTTATCAAAATATAAATTGCTTCTCCGGGGTAAAGAACCTCAGGCATGCCGAAAAGCTATTTGGACATTCTTGAATCTAAATGGCTGCCTTCTTTCTCTACTTTCAGGTTTATGTATTAAAGCGACCATATGTGGACAAATTTCTTCAGAGAATGGGAGACCTCTTTGAATGTGTGCTATTCACAGCCAGCCTAGCAAAAGTAAGTTGTGCAATTGGTGTGTCTCTTATTCTCACAGTTTTGTCTCATTTCAGATACTCCAAAGTTGGACACAACACACTCTCATTGTGCTTAATTTTGTAATATTGACTTAGCTGGGACAGCTGTCCAGTATTCCTGAAGAAATGGACGCTGGGTAAAACATTTAACAATTGAGTTTTCTTCCTTTACCCAAATCTCCTACAAGGAAAGCTGGGTTCTTTTTTCTTTTGCCATGCCATATCAAATAAGGAGAAAATAATTATCTTCATCTTCATCTCCCTCCCACCCCCTTTTTTCTTCTGCTTTCTTTATCTGGCAACGTGTACTTTTGTCTGCTAATGTGTGGGTAAGTGTTTCCTTGGTAACCGTATCACATGTGGACTCGTCTCATAACATAGGCTTCCTGGATCGCTCCTGATGCCAGTATGGAAGGCTTTTTTTAGTTACCATGGTTATGAGGGGGTAGAGAGAGAAAAATAGCTTATTACATAATGTACTATCCTTAAACTGGGATGAATTAAGTAGATCAGCTGTACGGTTAGATCGATTTATGGGCAATTAATAGTAGAGTCTTCAAGCAGGTCAAAGCACACACAGCAAACTAAAAAGAAAAAAAACCCTGTAAATTCTGCTGACATTATCTGCGTTTGTGGACTTGGGATCTTCTTAACCAGGAAGGAAGGGGGACCAATACTTTGTTGTACCCTTGAATTAGAAGTCATAGTGCTTGTAGTGACCTCCACCATAAATGTACAGTCTTGTGGTGTTTCCAGTGTTGTCTGTACCTGTGATAGCAGTAAAACTCAGTCTGCTTTTGTAGAGGGTAAAGTCATTATTGTGCATGCTTGATAGCAGTAGACAAATTAGAATGGTGTTTGGGGAAGTCTGCACAAACCAATGGACTAGAAGATTCCCACCAATGAGTCGATAAGTGCCTCTCGTTTGCAAGAGAGGATTCCATACAAGGCTGCTTCATCAAAATTATTCCTATTCTGGATTAAAAACTTACAAGCAAGGCTGCACATCTGCAGAACAGATCAACAGGTAGGCGAAGCAGCTGTGCATGCATCCAGAGATAACTTTCCGAGCAGCTGTAAGGAAACTTGCAGAATGCCTCTTTACAAAATTTCTCATCTAGATAGGATATCAGTTGCGCTCAGTTCAGACCAGGATTGGTTCTGGCAGAGAACCAAGTTTCAGGTATTTCAAGTGGGAACAAAACCCCAAAGCTTCAGCATTAAAGCAGCTTTAATGTTCTTGCATTTTCCAGGAAGGTTAAGCAGGCTTTCTTTTATAGTTCTTGAGAAGGAAGACTAGAAGTCAAGGCAAGTTCATTGGCCTTCCACATTTTCATTGAAAAATTTCTGTGCCATTTTGAAGCTGTCTTCTTTGGCATTGTGGTGAAATTAGAAGTTTGTCTAATCTGTATTCTGAAATTCTTATGCAATGCAGGAAAGTATGCATGATGCACAGTTTTCACATTAAAACTGGTTTATTATAAAATTATAATTAATAATGTGCATGCTGACTGTTAATAGTTTTAAGTCTTGGCCTGTTTAATTTCTAGTCTAATATAGTAGAATATATCTAGGAAAGTACAGATTGTACTGTTCCTTCATGAGGAATTGGTCTAAAGCATATTTGCTACTTTTGTCATGATTTTTTGCTCTTTCTATAAACGGGACCTTCTAATTGTAGATCACAGCATAAAGACGAGATACTGTCATGATTTTGACCTAAACCAAGGCGGTTCCTCTCGATGATGCCTTTGGAATTAGACTTGAACCAAACCCTCAGAGATGCTTTTTCAAAAGGCAACTAGACTTTTGGGTTTCTTTTTTTCCTTGGAAACCGTTTTGTTTCTCATCTAAGAAGCTTCTGCAGTTGGATAAGAAGCAAATCATGTTCAAAGGAAAAAGAAAACAAGAAAGAACTGTTGCCTTCTGGAAAAAGCATCGTTGGGACAAACATGACCTGGATGATTGAGAATCTCCATAGGCACTCAAACGGAATAATTTCAGATTAATATCATGGTTCTCTTTTACCTCTAGACTTCAGTAAATGAATCGGGTGGGGTTATTCAATCTCCATTAGTGAGGCCACACTCCTAGAAATCCAAAGTCCAACAAAACTGATTGTTGACCAAAAACGATTTCCACAGGCCTGACTCCTTGTTAAAATCAGAGGATATATCTCATTGATGAAAGCAAAATAAACTAGAAATGGCCATGTGAGACTCCCTTTCTTTCTTTGCCGGCATGTAAAAAGGTTCTTTCTGTAATAAAGAAAGTGTGTTGCTTAGTGATAGGCCTGCATAGCTCCTAGGTTGGGGCTGAAGGGCCAAAGGGAGTAAGTTGCACTCCCATCTGTAATCAAAAAAAGCCATGGGCCTCATAAAAAAGCCTGACTATTTTTTAAAAAAATTTAAATGCAACTTCAGAGGGAGTATGGCTGCCAAAAATACCATGCTTGCAGCCACTTGTATCAGTTTAAAAATCTTTGGCTCTCAGCAACTGTTTTTTTCAAAAGTATCTAGAAATACGTTTGTGCTCATAGGACACTAAATAATTGTGATCAAACATTTTATCTAAGAAGGTTTTTGAGATACAGTGAGCTGCCTTATACAGAGGTTAACTGCTTTGCTAACTTAGTTGTTTTCTTGTTCTGAAACCAGGGACTCTTTCCTTGTTGATTGACAGTTCTGGTGATTGTTCTTCAGAGAAAATATTGAGCAAAAAATCTCCTATTCATATGTATCTCTTGAGAAACAACAGGCCTGCTTACTTTGTTTAATAATATATACAGGAAGTCCTCAACTTGCAAACTATTCATTTAACAACTGTTCAAAGTTACAGAGGGACTAAAAAGAGAGGGGACCTATGACCAATCCCTGCACTTATGACTTTTGTAGCATCCCCACAGTCATATGATAAAAATTCGGGCGCCCGGCAATTGGCATGTATTTGTGATGGTTGCAATGTCCTGGGGCAGGAGTCGCCTGTTCTCGATCTGTGGGGAAAACCGCTCTCCATGCAACCGGTCTGCAACGCCCAAAAGGTTGAGGGTCATTCTCCTAGGATCATCTGATTGCCGTTTGCAGTCTTCTCAGTTGGCTTCTGACAAAAAAAAGTCACTGGGCAAAGTTTGATTCTCTTAATGACCATGTGATTAACTTAACTGCAGTGATTCATTTAACAAACGTGGCAGAAAAGGTCATAAATTTGGGCATGACTCATTTTGCAACCGTTTTGCTTAGCAGCAGAAATTCTAAACATAAGTCAAGGACTACCTGTATTTATATTCTCTTTTTGGAAATTGGTCAATAACAGCTATGAGTAGAAATTCATTTTTTTATATTTTAAATCTCTTTCATAATCAAATGTACAGTTTATGTAGCTGGCCCTGGGTAATATGCCTTAAATATACCATCAACATGGAAATTTAAATGAAATGGTTTTGTGCTAACGATCTTGTTGTTTGCAATCCCCTGAAACTCCTCATTTTACACTGAACCATAAAAGTCTTCTTAAACAGTCACAAGTTTATGGCAGAAGTTGAGATTATTTTTCCGTGTTTAATCCTCCATTAGTTGGAGCCTATTTTAGCACTTAGTTCCCAGGGAGATCTCTTACCCTAAGACTGAACCATTTCCATCAGAGGAAAAAAGGCACTTTAACTCAATGTCTGCAATCATTTTTGACTTTTGGAAGTTAGGAAAGCACTTAGCCACATTGTCATGGTGATTTTACCTTTATTTCTTCTCTTCTTGGAGCTTATTTAATATTGATATTTTTTTAAAAAAAATACATTTAGTTTTCACAGGAAGAGAAACGTTCTTTATTTCTTAACCATAACCCCTTTTCTTTCTTTTTATATATATATATATATATAAATATACATATATATATATATATAAATTAAAAGTATGCAGATCCAGTGGCAGATTTGTTGGACCGTTGGGGTGTGTTTAAGGCTCGACTCTTCCGGGAATCCTGTGTTTTCCACAGAGGAAATTATGTGAAAGATCTAAGCCGACTTGGGCGAGAATTGAGCAAAGTCATAATCGTAGACAATTCTCCTGCGTCTTACATCTTCCATCCTGAAAATGCAGTAAGTAGCAATAGCAATAGCAGTTAGACTTATATACCTCTTCACAGTGCTTTATAGCCCTCCCTGAGCGGTTTACAGGAATCAGCCTATTTGCCCCCAACAATCTGGGTCCTCATTTGACCGACCTCGGAAGGACGGAAGGCTGAGTCAACCTTGAGCCGGTGGGAATCGAACTGCTGAACTTATTGACAGCTGACTGTTAACAGAAGTAGAATGCAGTACACCACTCTGACCACTGTGCCCACTATAGCTCTTTGACCTCAGTTTTATTGTTCAGTTGTTGTGTCCAAGTCTTCGCAACCCCATGGACCACAGCATGCCAGCCCCCCCCCCTGCCCTCCACTATCTCCTGGAATTTCCCCAAATTTGTGTTCATTGCATCCATGGCACTATCAACCATCTCATCCACTGTCTCCCCCCTTCTGCTTTTGCCATCCATCTTTTCCATCATCAGGGTCTTTTCCAAGGATTCCTCTCTTCTCATTAGGTGGCCAAAGTTATTTGAGCTTCAGCTTAATTATCTGTCCTTCCAAAGGACAGTCAGGGTGGATTTCTTTTACAATCGGCTGATTGGATCTCCTCACAGTGCATGAGGCTCCCATTCTCCTGGCCTTCTGGAAAACTGTAAAAACATGGCTCTGGGGTCTTGTTTGGGACTTGTAGAAGAGCACACAGCCCTAGGCATGGTTGGCACCCTAAAATTCCTCCCCCCTTTTAATTAACACATTGACTTTTAATTTATCCTTTCCTTTTTAAATGCTATAGTTTGTTTTTTTAAAATATCTTATTTGTACACTACCCAGAGTCCTTTTGTGGTAGAAGGGAGTGGTTTTCAAACTGAATGAAATAAAGCCTCAAATTATATACATGATCTCTAGAATACGAAACTAACCATCTATTAACCAAACGATGCTGGGTAGATTCCCACCCTGAAAGAAGCAGCTCTCTAGAAAGGGAAAAGTCCCCTTTTTTTAGTGCTGTAATAACTTTGAATAGTCACTAAATGAATGGTTGTAAGTTGAGGACTCCCCATACCGTGTCCAGACGGTCTTGAATCTGTCAGTCTTTTCCTAGGGCATTTCTTGAAGGTTCAAGTAACCTACAATTGCAGGATTATTGTTTTAGGAATAATAACATTAAGCCATCGAGGTGCTTTTTTTGTTTTTTGTTTCAGGTTCCTGTCCAGTCCTGGTTTGATGACATGACAGACACCGAATTGTTAGACCTTATTCCTTTCTTCGAAGGATTAAGCAGAGAGGAGGATGTTTACACGATGCTTCATAAGCTGTGCAACAGGTAGCCCTTTGAACACCTGTCCTGTTGCACTACTGCAGCCACCCGAAGCATCTCACAGAGACTGCTCTGGATAAGCGTTGAAATGTTTCTGATCTTCCTCTGCCGTGACAGACAGTCCTAGCCCAGTGCTCCTAAATCATGGGGTTGACTCACGCCATAAAGTGACCAGACTACTTTTTAAAACAAAAATCAAGAAAGAGATAATAATGAAAAAAAAAGCTATTTTGAATGGGACTTTTGATGCATTTCATAAACAGAACCGAACATGTTTTATAAATTCTGCTTCCCCCCCTCAAAAAAAATACATGCCAAAAAGGGGGGGGGGAGAAGAAAGCTTGATGTAAAGTCATCCCCCCTTCCCAGCTTATCCTGCTATGCAGTGTTTTTCCTTCCCTTCCCTGCTTCTTAGAGCAGTTGACCTGCCTCTGAACTTAATTTCTTCCAGGATGAAGTGCCTTTTTAAATGTTGTTTTAAGATTTTTTAAAAAAGTCACTTTTGTACAAGGGGTATTTCCCAGAATCTTTTAGTCTTGTATTGTTTAAATGCTTGAAAAAAAAAGACAAAGAAGAGTTGGGAGACTTTTTATAGAGCAACGTAAATCTATGGAATCAAAGAAGAAATTTGTGAAAGCTCTTCAAGTTAACTGTCCTTAAAATATTGTTGGTTATATTTTGTACCACATACGAAGCTGCATACCAATAGGTTAGAAGTAAATGATGCAGTATCTAGGGTGGTCATGCAGCTCCCCTGCTAATTTGGGATGACGTTTTGCACTTAGATTAGGGCATATCTGCATTTTTTTAAAAATAAAATAAAATAAAATTATGGAATACAGCAAAATGGAGTGGGAAATGCCCACCCGTGCAAGTCTCCAGTACCTTCAAGAAGAATCTTTGATTGTGTTTGCTAATGCACAACTGCCAGGTGTTTCTGATGTCAGGGATAAAAAAGAGAGAAGACAATGTGTGTATTTATTAAGCTTGAAATATTTATAGTGAGCTGTTGCAAATGATGGGCTAAAGTCCCAGTGAAGGGGAAGTTTCTTTCCATAAACCTCCTTCCTTTCAATGGCCCTTGTGGGAGATGCTTTCCTTTATATTATTATTATTATCATAATTATAATTATTATTATTTTTAAAATTGTGCCCTGTGTTTTGTCTTTCCTCTTAACTGCTGCTAACAAAGGCTCACCAAATTTAACTGAACCTTGGCTGTTATACTGTTCTTGCCGCTGTGCCTGGAATTGCAAAAGCCCTTCACATATTGATTTTCTGGCCAACGTAGTCATGTGTTAATCAATTAATATTTTTTAAAAATCAGGGTTGCCATCATTTCCACAGTGGAATTTTTCTTCCCATCATGCTTCTTCCATTTTTTTGAACAAGAAAAAGAAATATAGGAATGTTCGTTCTGTGCTTTAATTCTAGGGTGGAACAAACATTTGATTTCTTTTTCTTTTTCTTAGCAACTTTTTAAAATGATCTAGGATTGGTGCATGAAGATCCTTAGAACTGGACATCATGTAGGGAAAATTGGATTGTCCAAGTGTGCAATTGAAAAGCTTTTAGTATTTTTATTTGGTATGTCCTTAGTATAGAACAAGGCTTGATTTTCTCCTAAAACCACTGTTAAGTACATTGAACTGAGAGAAAGCACAATTGCACCACACTGATTTTTTTTTTGAAGGGGAGGGGAGGGGTTTGGTCAAGATTGTCTATTGTTTAGATGTATGCATTTTTTTTCATCCTTGAAGGGAAACATGGCGATAAATATCAAGGACTTTGGTCTTCTGTATCTTTCTCTCTCTTTTTTTTAACCTCTTGAGTCTAAAAAGCCATATGTTTCCATCCTCCTTGTAAATTCATTTTTATTCTTTTTTTTTACACCAATTGAAGCCCTTTGAGCTGCTCAAATTAGCCATAATGGACAAGAACTGTCTAAAAATATTTGGTGCTTATCCCAGTTTTTTTTAAAAAAACAACAACTCTCAGATGCTGAAATTGCAGATTATTGCTCCTTGCCTTTGCCCAATTTTAGTTGAATTTGTTAAATGGGTTTTTTAAAAAGAGAGAGAAGGAGAGAGAGAGAGAGAGAATCAGCTAAGAAGCAGATGGGCCCATTGATTCGGAGTGAACATTCAGCCCAATATCCATAGGCAAAAAACAGGTGATCAGAGGCACAGTAAAACAAAAAGCCGAAAACCAGATTTGTGACTCCCATTAAAGGGATTTTTAATCAGTGTTTGGAGAGCTCTACCAGTATTGTGTAAGCAGGACAGTCCTATATGAACCCCAAAGGATTGCCTCTGCAAATATCTTCATTTGGCTTACTGAAGATGCTTCTTTTAGTTGTAAGTCTTGTCTGCCAAGATTCTGATCTATAGAGAATAATAACATCTGGAGTGTTAGTGGTTTTCTTCACTTTTTCTTTCCTTCTTTCATATGTTTGAATGCCGATTAAGTTCATGAAACTTAATTTCAATTCATTTTTCTGGGTATCTGACTTCAAAATAGTGAAGCATTTATACTGCCAAAGCGTGTTCTCTAAGCAGTATTTTTTTTCCACTGTGTTTCTGGCTTTCTGAACCACGAATACAGTCTGCAGGGAAAGAAATTCAGGTTGTAACGGGCAAAAACGACGGTAATGGTTGAAGTTAAGTTGAAGAAAAATTGCAGTGTTTTTTCTGGCTTGTCTTGAATCTCTTGATCTTCCCAACAACCAGTTTCCATCATATCTTGCCCTTTCTAATACAGTGTATGTATTTGACAGTTTTATGCGATCTGTTTGTGCATAACACAGGCCATTTTGTTTGATGTTCACTTTTTTATAAAATCCATGGGTTTTTTCTCTCTATCCAGTTGCCTTAAATGTCTGTGAATGAATGTTGATTATGAAAAGTGTCTTGTGACATGATGGAAATCTCACATTCAACAGACAATAGAACTTCCAGCCCGGGGTCTCAATTCTAATAAATTCTGGAATGTGGAAATGGATCAATTTTTGGAAAATCATGGTTATAAGCCTTTCCTATCTTGGGCATGATATCAGTTCTGGAGCTCCTCAACTTACTGTAGTCCTGAGAATACAGGAAGGTAACTTGTAGAAGGCCGAAGAAAATCTGTTTTAAAATTTGGGCATTACTTCTGCTTGAACTGGATTTTCTGAGACAATACATTTTTGGGAATTGTTTATGAAGCATTTAATAGCCATATTCAAGGTGCTTAGGACTCTCTTAGAACTATTGTCCTGGTTTGTGACTGATCTATGATCAGTCTCAGGTGAGAAGAAGAAAATCAGCTATTGTCCACTTCAGTGAGCCATTAAACTGTCCAATCAGTTGTTTTTAAACTCTTAACACAAAGCAGGCATTTAGGCAAGAAAAGCTAGACTAGAAGACCTTTAAGGTCCCTTCTAACTCTGTTGTTCTGTTAGATGTTAATGTCTTACCAGGACTAATGAAGGATAAAAGCTTGTGTGTAATATGCAGTCCTACGTTGCTGTAAACATCTGTTAATTCTGTTAACATCTACACAATTTGCAGGCACACACTGACCAGTTGCATTTGCCCTGGCTTGAACACAACACGTTGGCTCTTTGTAGAAATGTTAGCCAAGATGGAGAGCTTGAGTCAACGATGTTTACCGTGTTCTTCAAGATAGCTGAATGATGGTGCTTTGAATATCTGAACGCAAGCCGCCCAGGGAGCAGGTGGGAGCGGAGGCCAAAAAGTTGATAATGCAAGCAAAAAGGGGGCAGGACCTCAGCCCTATTGGTTGCCGCCATCTTTAATTTCTCCAGAGCCCTGAACTCTTGATCTTCTGCTTGGCTTTACTTGTTTTGTTAAAAATGATTATTGCTGACCCCATGATTCAACCAAACAGAAATGAAGTGTTGCCTCTTGAGAAGTTCTGTTGTGTGTTGGGAGATATTGTGTGTGTGTGTATGTGTTTGTGGTTTAGAAATGAGCTTGATGCAGCACCAGCACTTGAAGGGGTTCCTAGAGTATAAAATGCCCTTCTCTTTCCTCCTCTCTACTTTTTCTTCCCTTCATTTCCCTTCGGTTTTCTTTGCACTCATAAGTAGCCTACGAAGTCATTGCGTAGCATGAGAGAGTTATGTTCACTCAGTTTTTCCTCTCTGCTTGGTAAAGTTACTCCGATCTTTCCACCGTGAGTAACTTACAGAGAGCGGAAAAGAAGGAATGGCATTCTAAATACCGACAGCTCTGCAGAGATGTTGCATCCATTTTGTATTCCATTGTAGTTTGTGTAACTCATCCAACCTCAAGCTGGGATTCAGAATGCCCTGGATACCAATGAAATAAATGTTCACGATAGTAATAACGGATAAATATTGGTTGTGTCCAGAAATACATTTTACCAAAACTGGAAAGGGGTGGGAGGAAAAGGGTAAAGAAAATAAGGTGCGCAGTTGTTCCTTTTTGTTCAGCGTTTTGTACTGTAACTTTAAAAACAAAACAAAAACAGCAAGAAAAGCTTTTAATTGCCTAATCGCTCCACCTCAAGAGTTGTTTAGTTTGTGGTGTGTTCATTCTCTAATCCCGGCGTCACCGATGAACTAGAATGAAAATGTGAAAAATCCAATCTGAAAAAAGACCCTGGAAACATCAGTGTAAAAAAATAATAATCTGAAATTATTTTTCATCCCAAAATGAAAAAAAAAATGCTCTATAGATCTGTTTTTTAAAAAATAACAATAAAACACCAAACCGCACAGTCCTATTGTAAATCGAATGTTTTTGCCTCTGATTTAAAGGTGCTGCAGCAATTACTTTGACTGGGAAAGCAAGTTGGGATTGCAAATGGCTTGAAATCCTATTAGCTACCTATGCAAAATAAATAAAAGCTGTCTATTTTTTTTCCTATTCTATTTCTGGGAAATATGAAAAGATCATGAGCAATGGGTGAATCGTTTGTTAATCTAATAAAGGAACTATTTTACACTCTCCCCTGCATTGAACAATGCCGCAGTTTTTGAAATAAACAGATTTAACCATGGGAGAGTTTGGGGAAATAAGCAAAGCATTGATAACCAGGGTTAGTGGGTGTGGGGGGTCTTGAAATTTTTTTTAACTGTGGAACTTTTTTTAAAAAGTTTTTTAAAGGGAAGTTTTAATTTTGTACATGGGAGCATAGAGAGGAATGTTCTGCAGCTTTGGAAAAAAATCAACACTTTTCTCTTTAAAACGACAAAACATTTTTCTACTGGTTACAGATCAAAGTTTCCCCAAACTGGTCCACTTCGAAATGTAACACAATACTGAAAAACAGAGTTGAAAGGAACTATCTGGTCCAAGCTCATGCTCAACCTGTGATGGTGAACCTTTTTGAGACCAAGTGCCCAAACTGCAACCCAAAAGCACACCTACTTATTGCAGAATGCCAACATGGCAACACACACACCCCTGTGATGTTCCCCCCCCAGTGACATAATTGAAGCTTATTTAAGTATTACACATTTTTAGTATGATATTTGTTCCTGCTTTTGAGAGAGAGGGAGAAAGTAAAAATGAGAGAAAGACATACACAGAGAGAGAAAGAGAAAAGGAGAGAATGAGAAAGGGAGAGAAAGACAAAGACAGAATGAAAGACTGAGAAAGAATAAAAGAGAGAGAGAGACACACACACACACACACAGAAAAAGAGACAGACTGAGACAGCGGGGTCAGCCAGCCAGGGCTGAGAATGGAAACTGCTCACCCGCCTTCGGCTTCTGACGGCGGGGCACTCCCCCAGTGGATGGACAACTTTTTTTGGGGGGGGTGGAGCATTTTCTGGTCGCCCGGCAGGCAATTTCTCTGTTTTGTTGGTGAACTTTAAAAAAAACAAAAAACTTTCCTGGGCAAAGGTATGTGTCCCGGCAGAGATGGCTCTACGTGCCGACTGGCACCCGTGCCATAGGTTCACCATCACTGCCCTGTATATTTCAGACAAATGGTTTTCCGATCTCATAAACTTCCAATGTATTCCCAACTTCAGGAGGCAAGTCGTTCCACTGGTTAATTGTTCTCACACTCAGGCAGTTGCTCCTTAGTTCCAGGTTGCTTCTCTCTTTTATTAGTTTCACTCCATTGCTTCTTGTCCTGCCTTCGGGGGCTTTGGAGAAAAGGTTGACCCTCCCTCTTCTTTGTGGCAGCCCCTCAGATACTGGAAGACTGCTGTCATGTCATCCTTAGTCCTTTTCATTAAACTAGACACACACAACTCCTGCAACCGTTCTTTATATGTTTTAGCCTCCAGTCTCAGATCTGTGGACTTGAACTCCCAGAATTCTCTGCAAAGGCTGAAGAATTCTGGGAGATAAAATCTGCCCACATCCAGAAAGTGCTTAGGCTGCCT
The DNA here is from genome assembly GCA_032468095.1 of Pareas carinatus. Classification (NCBI taxonomy): domain Eukaryota; kingdom Metazoa; phylum Chordata; class Lepidosauria; order Squamata; family Pareidae; genus Pareas; species Pareas carinatus. Next base: position 5,854 of record JANHFO010004548.1, on the reverse strand, counting down.
AAATTCTGCCACGTTTCCTGAACAAGTTGGCGCCCAGAAATAGACCAACAAGTCAGCAGCTACTGATTTTTTTTAGACATAACCACAATTTTAACCATTATCCTTTAAAGCCACAAAATAATTTTGTCCAAAATGTCCCTTATTTAAGCAAAAGGGTGTCTTAACAAAGGTTACCTCGAAGAACCCTTTGAATGATTAATTTAGGATGTGTTCAATAACATTCTAAAGAAAGATCAACTTTCTAAAAGAATTGTTAATAAACCATCGAAAACAAAGACATATTCCTAATTTGCATGGAATTTATCATTCAACTGTGATTTCATTCTGTGAAAATACCCTCCAGATTTACATCCATCAGAGAATGGATCTGTGCTTTTATTGGGGGGGGGACCCAGAAAAATATCCCAAAATGTTGTATTAGCCGGGGTTCGGGGAGGAGGGTGTCCTCCAAATGTGGCAACTTTTAAGACTTGTGGACTTCAGCTCCCAGGATTCCTCGCCCAGCAATGCTGGCTAGGAAATTCTGGGAGTTGAAGTCAACAAGTCTGGAGACCCCTGTATTGGAGGGTGTAGAATGGTTTGAGAAAGAAACTGATGAGATCACTAAATTCACATGAATGTGCTTTTTTTCTTAGACCACAAGATGGCAGAGTCGAGCTAGTAATTTCTGAACAGAAAATACAACATGGGTGGGTTGAACATAAAATCCCCCTGAATGGAAACCCGTCTAAGTCCATTTCCCAGCCATTGCTAAACCTGTGTGATGACATCACACAGCACATTGTAGAGAGTCTTCACAGCTTTCTAGTGAAGTATTTGCCTTTAACCTACTCTTTCTGCAATCTGATTTTGAAAGCACTATTAACGGAGAAGAATACAGAAGTAGCAAATCTTGCTCTGGCACATAATTTCAAATGTTAACAGAAATGTATTAATGCCTATTCTAAGATACAATGCTTCAGAGAAAACTTGGTGTTGGACTTAATCCTGTTTTTTGCACTTTTATTCGCTTTATCAGTGAGATGGGTAGCACATTAATAATAAAATTAAATATTTTTATTGCAATACGGGTAGCCCTCAAGTTACAGTAGTTTGTTGAGTGACTGATGTTACAGTGGCACTGAAAAAACTTGACTTGCTCTTAAAACCATTGTTGTATCCCCATGTTCCCGTGATTTACATTTGGATACTTGACAACTGACTGACATTTATGACGGCTGTGGTGTCCCAGAATCATGCGATCCCCCCTTTTGTGACTGTCTGACAAGCAAAGTAATTGGGAAAGTCAGATCCACTGGGCAACCACGAGTGGGTCGTTCAACAAGTGTGGCAAAAAAAAAAGCCACAAAACGGGATAATACTCACTTAACAAAGTTCTCACTTAACCACAAAAGATTTGGACTCCATTGTGGTTGTAAGGCAAGAGCTTCCTGTATGTTCCGCCTGTAACGTTTGGGTGTCTTCCTGTAGAAATATTTTTACATACTACATTGAGTCTTCGAATGGCCTCTTGAGTGATATCCTCTAAAATAGTAGAATCAGGTAAAAGGATTAGGTGGCACTGAGAAACATGGAATCACACGACTGGAAGGGTCTTTGAAGGTCTTCTAGTCCAGAGATGTCCAGCATTGGTCCCTTTAAGGCTTGTGGACTTCGACTCCCAGAATTCCTCAGCCAGCTCCAACCTCGGTCCCTTTAAGGCTTGTGGACTTCGACTCCCAGAATTCCTCAGCCAGCTCCAACCTCGGACCCTTTAAGGCTTGCGGACTTCGACACCCAGAATTCCTCAGCCAGCTCCAACCTTGGTCCCTTTAAGGCTTGTGGACTTCGACTCCCAGAATCCCCCAGCCAGCTCCAGCCTTGGTCCCTTTAAGGCTTGTAGACTTCGACTCCCAGAATTCCTCAGCCAGCTCCAACCTTGGTCTCTGAGGAATTCTGGGAGTTGAAGTCCACACGCCTTAAAGGGACCAAGGTTGGAGACATCTGCACTAGATCAAACTGGCACTCATTAGTTGCATATGCACCCCATTAGGAAAATAACTCCCTCCCAACCCATTTCAGTTGTGTGTTGTATATTTATGGCAGTGTTGCAGTTTTCGTGTTGCCCTTACTACAACAGCCTTGCAGGGTTGACTTGTGTCCTTACTGTACAGGAGAGCACAGGTAGTCCTTAATTTACGGCCGTTACGTTAGTTAGGTCACTATGTGAGTGTGTCCCTTTTCTTGGTGACATTTATTAAGACAACACTGTGCTCGTTAAGCAAACGTTGCAGCCCTGGGGACTTCTGTCGTAACTTCGAACCTCATTGTAAGTCGAGGACTGCCTACAACTGGAATTGGGGCACCTGACAAAAGATTCCCTTAGACAGTGGGGGGGGCCCCCACAACCTTTTGGGCCCCAGCGACCGGTTCCATGGGGAAAGGTGTTTCCACATACCAGAAGGGGCCGTGGTTCTGCATGCTGCTTGCATGTAGCCCATGGGGCTAGGCTTGGTTGAGCGGCACGGTTGCCGGCATGCCGTGGCCCAGTGCCCGTCCACAAACCGCCGGTTGGGTACCCTTGCCCTAAGATGTTAGTAATAGCAATAGTAGTTAGACTTATATACCGCTTCACAGTGCTTTATAGCCCTCTCTAAGCAGTTTACAGAAATCAGCCTGTTGCCCCCCAAAATCTGGGTCCTCATTTAATGACTGACGTCGGAAGGACGGAAGGTTGAGTCCACCTTGAGCCGGTGGGTCTCGAACTGCTGGACTTACTGGCAGCCGACAGTTAACAGAAGTGGAATGCGGTACTGCGCTCTAACCACTGTGCCACCACAGCTCTTAGAGTGTTCAGGGTGCAATTATCCACAATTCCAGTACTTTCCCCAACTATCATTATTTCTTGACCAATGTATTAATTGCATCGCATCTACCCTTACATAGAACTTTCCAAGAACTTACAGCTTCAAGTTACAACCATTCATTTAGCGGCCGTTCAAAGCCGCAATAGCACTGTAGAAACCGACCCGCGACCGCCTTTCACGCTTTACAACCGTTGCGGCACCCCCAGGGTCAAAATTCAGAGGCTTGGCACCTGACTTGTATTCACGATGGTTGCAACGTCCCGGGGAGACGTGTTCCCCTTGGGCGACCTTCTGCGAACCAAAGTTCATGGGGAATTCGGGTTCGCTTAACAACCATGTTACTCACTTAACAACTGGAGGGATTCACTTAACCAATGTGGCAAGGGAGGTTGTACCGAGGGGCAAAGCATACTTGACAAGTGTCTTGCTTGGCGATGGAAATTTTGGGACTCAGCTGCGGTGGCAAGTTGAGGACCACCTGTTTGAACCTCAGGGGACGTACAGTAAGTAGGGTAGATCCTGGTGGATTCCTACCAGCCTTATGCACCTCCTTCTCTTCCTACAGGAGACTCCGTTGCCACAGGAACTACATCCATGTCAACCTCTTCGCCACCTTCATCTTGAAGGCCATTGCCATCTTCATCAAGGACGCCGTTCTCCTCGACAGTGAAGGGAGCGATTACTGCACCTTCTCCACGGTATGGGGCGAAAGGAACAGAGAATGTGGAATCCTGGGGCTGGGAGGGGCCTTGGAGGTCTTCTAGTCCATCCCCCCTGCTCAAGCAGGAGAACGTAGACCATTGTGGACAAGCGGCTGTCCAATCTCATCTTGAAAACCTCCAATCATAGAGCACCCACAACATCTGCAGTCAAGTCGTTCCAGTGATTAATCATTCTCATCGTTAGTCTTAGGTGGCTTCTCCCCTTGTTGAGTTTCTTCTTGCTTCTTGTCCGGCCTTCAGGTGCTTTGGAGAATGGGGGGACCCCCCCCTCGTCTTTGGAGCACCCCCCTCATGTCAACCCTAGTCTTTCTTTTCATTAAACTAGACTTAATCAATTCCCGCAACCCTTATTGATATGTTTTAGCTTCCACCCTTCTAATCCTCTTTGTTGCTCTTCTCTGCACTCTTTCCAGAGTCTCGCGATCTTTTTTACATTGTGGCCACCAAAACTGGATGCCGTGTTCCAGGTGTGGTTCTTACCAGGGCATTATAAAGTGGTATTAATCCTCCACGTGATCTTGATTCTCTCCCTCTGTTGATACAGCCAAGGATTGCGTTGGCTTCTTTGGCAGCTTCAGCCCACGGCCGGCTCCTATTGAATAAGGGATGGTCCATTAAGGACCCCCAAGGACCCTCTCACACTTGCTACTATTGACCCAGGGACCACCTAATCCACCTGCACACTCGGTTTTTCTTTCCTATGTGTAAGACCTCACTTTTCTCACCACTGAATTTCATTTTGCTCGATAGGGCCCCATGTTCAGGTCTGTCGAGATCGATCTGGATAGATGGCAAGGAAGTTTCACAAGCTGACAAAGAAAGAAAGGGAGTCTCAGATGGCCATTTCTAGCTTATTAGCTTTCATCAGTGAGGTAGACCCTTTTCATGGAATTTGAACCTGGACTGGATGACACGTGAGGCTGATGTCTCAGCCACTGAGCCGCAGGTTCTCCCTCTCTTTGCTGGCTTCTATCAGGGGATCTATCAGATTTTTTTTTAACGAGTCACTTGTTTTTTTTCCTGAGTACAGAAGGGAGCGAACTGCTCCATTTTGCCTTTCAGCCCCAGACTAGAGGCTTTAGCAGGCCTGTCACGAGGTGGCACACTTTTTTATAGACAGCAGAGAAGTTTGGCAAGCTGGCAAAGAAAGAAAGGGAGTCTGGCCATTTCTAGCTTACTAGCTTTCATCAGCCGAGGCAGACCCTTTTCATGGGATTCGAACCTGGGCTGGATGACCTGTGAGGCTGATGTCTGAGCCACTGAGCAGCAGGTTCTCCCTTTCCCTCCCTCCCTTCTCTCTTTCCTCTCACCTGGATCCTGAGCCCATCTTCAGGCTATCCTTGCCAGGATTTACTCTGGAGGTAGGATTTGACTGAGCCATACAGGAATTTCCTTGAGATGTCTCCTTGCTTCTTCCACAGGCCGAATGCAAGATCTCGGTGGTGTTCCTCCACTTCTTCACCATGGCCAACTTCATGTGGCTCTTAGCAGAAGCTCTGTATCTCAACTGCCTCCTCCTCTCCTCCTTTCCCCATGGAAAGAAATACTACTGGTGGCTTGTGCTCTTCGCCTGGGGTAAGTCGAGGGGACTTCTTGGCCCGCTTTCTTCTCTATGTAATGGTTTTTTTTAAAAAAGAGATGAGGTTAAATCATCATCATTGAAGGGACATCATCAGCACCATGCACGGAGCCAGTAAGGAAGCAGGCTAGAAAGGAGGGAGACTGGGAGTTCTAGTCCTGCCAGTGTGGTGACTTGGTGACCAATCACCAAGAGAAGATGAGTTCTACTCCCGCCTTCAGCAGGAAAGCCCGCTGGGTGACTTTGGGTCAACCACCAGGAGACCGGGAGTTCTGGTTCCATCTCAGGCACGAATGCTCAGTGACTTTGAGCCAATCACCAAGAGATGCTGAGTTCTAGGTCTGCTTTAGTCCTGAAAACCAGCTAGGCGACTTTAGGCCAACCGCCAGGAGACTGGGAGTTCTAGTCCCACCTAAGGCATGAATGAGAACTGGGTGACTTTGAGCCAGTCCCTTTCTCTCAGCCCGACATACCTCACAGGGTTGTTGGGGGAGGAATAGGTGGAGAAAGGTGTATTGGATTTGTTTAACACCTTGTTTGCCAAAACAATAGAAGCAGGATATGCATTGATAGGTGACAGATAGATGGATGGATGGATGGATGGATGGATGGATGGATGGATGGATGGATTAATGGATAGATAGATAGATAGATAGATAGATAGATAGATAGATAGATAGATAGATAGATAGATAGATAGATAGATA
>JANHFO010004545.1:79462-108202 GCA_032468095.1 Pareas carinatus | reverse complement strand
CTTTAGGATGTGTGGCCTTCAACTCCCAGTATTCCCAGCTGGCATCTTAAAGTTGCCAGATTTGAAAAACGCTGATTCAAAGGTTCCATTGCAAACTTTGTGGCACAAACAATTTTCTCCCTTCAAGGGAAAGAAATAGCTGAGTTACTGAGAGGTAACTCAAATTATCACTAGTGCTCTCCAGCCTATTATGTCTAATCGTTGCTTTGTTGTGGTTTTTTCCAGTGGTAAGGCCAGCCCTGACTAAAAATGACTTCCAAAGGCAGAAGTAGATAATACAATTGCTATGAAACATCTTATTTTCTCACCAAAATTTGTTCAGGGCTGCATGCTTGCAGGCTGTTCTATTTCAGGTGGTCCTCCTTTTTCCCCTGTCCTATTTCTCCTTCACTCAAAGGCTTCCAGGAATGGCATAAAATCCATTCTGAACACTAGTAGCAAAGGGAAGAGGGCTTGGAATTAGGCGTCCATCTCTGTTTTGACAACAGTGTGCTGTATATATTTTTATCCTGTTGGTTCTTATTCTAATATCCATTATCTACTTCTTACTATCAGTGATGTTTTGTATCCACACATATAATCAAGACAGTCTTCTATACATTATAATTCCTTGGAGTTTTCTTCCTTCATATTGCCAATTATTACATATTCATAACAAAATGTCATCATTTTCATTGGAGTAGGTATTCCCATTCCTATCATATCTGCCAGAAGACAAGAGGTGAATAGTTTTTTTCAAACTGAAGAATTGTGATTTGTCAATAGGAATTAAATATGGCTTGTGATGCAGCTGACTTAGTTGTCAAACTCTTGGCATCTTCTATTGCCTTGTTTTGCCATGCTGGCTCCATCCACAGCAATTGAAGGCTAATGTTAGAACTGAGGCTTTTCTTCAGTGAACATGGATTATTTAACACTGAGGTTTGTGTAACATCCATGACTTGGCCAAAGATTTTTGTTTTGCTTAAATGGAAAAGATGTACTGTTTTGGACTAAGGCCACTCACCAGAACTTGCAAATGCTTATATATTCAGTACCGCAGAGCTACAAGTTCTCTGGTTTTCAAGGCGCTAAGCAATTATTTTGACCTTGATAAATTTCCCTATTAGCCCTTTGGAACCTAGATAATTTTTAATGTATATTGTTTTCTGTAATCTTTGGGCTCCTTTGGTCAATCTTTAAAGTTATCATATTGGATTCTAGGCTTGCATCACACTAGATAATCTTGGTATGTTTATTCATAGCTGGCCACTCCAAGAACTGTAGTTACAAATAAGTGACCATAGATAAAACCATTGGACTGGATAAGGCAATCAAGATTATTATTTTTTAATTCCAACACAAGCAGGAGGAACTTGGCTAGTTCATTTCAGCTGTCGATTCTTTTTTGATTTCACAGTATTTTAAAGGATTATAGCCGCATCCGCTGCCGAAAGCATCCACAACAGTCATCTGTTACTACTGTGGTGAAATCCCATTGCTGGGGTGTCAGTTATGCCCCTGCACCCAATGACATCATCTGGTAATTTCTCTTTGCATTTCTCCCAGCTTTGATTTCTGTGCTGTAAAAGTCTGAAAAAAAACATGGAAATGTTAAGTTGTCTCATTATGAGTGTTATATGTTTCCTTATTAGCCTTGTTGGGGTGGTGGGGTGAGTGATTGTTATAAAATACAGTCTAGCACATTTCAGAAGAAATATGTTGTTGAAAGCATGCCTAGGAGTCACGCCAATTACAAAAGAAATATTGAAAAATCTTCTGTACTACTTGTAAATATTGGTGAATACAGCATTTAGTCCAGGAGTTGGTAACACAGCAAATTACAATTTCAGATTTTAGACAATATTGTAACGGTCATGATTTTTGGGGGTGGATGTTAATGTGGCTTTGATTGTTATTTTGTTCTATTGTTAAAGTATACAAATTGTCCCAATGGTGAGCAATGTGCAGTAAAGGAATTGTATAAACGAATTTTGCCCTTAAACTAGTTTAAAAAGAGAATCAATAAGTGCTTAGCTCAGCAGAAGTCATCCAGTCCCAATTTTTTGTGAAAGATTATTAATTTTCTCATGCACAATTTGTAGCTTTTAAATCCGTGTCGTGATCTATGTACAAGTCCCCAAAGGACAAGCTTTATCTTGAGCGAAGTCCTAACGTATCGGTATTGGACAGTGTTTCCCTGCTTTTGTCGCACGCAACCTCTCAACCCCTGGCTTTCTTCCTCACAGGGAGAATTTATCCATTGGTGGTGCTTTGTGGTGGGTGAAATTTATCCTGATCAACATCTGCCTTTTCATCCTCCTCTTCTTCCTCACTACACCGGCCATCATCGTGAACACCATGGACATGTTCAACGTTACACGACCTGTTGAGAGCCTCAAGGTACATAGCATAGTGGTGGTTCCTTACTGACCCTGAAGCCTTATTTCAGCCAGGATAACATCTCACTCCCAGTCTTTTAGGTCTTCCCATTCAATGCTTATTCTCACTCCACACTCCAGATAATTGTACTTGCCTACCTACTCGGTAGACGGTGATAATTGCTCTAGCCAGATTTCATTAATAATGAAATGATACCTGTCCGAGAGGTCACCAGGATTGATAAGGCATTGGAGGAGGTCAGAAATATATAGAATTGGAAATAATCTAATCTACAAATGGGAACAAAGGAATCCTTAGGTACAAAACATGTAGTATAATAGAGCAGTTTTGCCTTCTCCCAGGATCAGCTGAACATCCTGATCAGTTGGCAGGTGAGGAACAGATTAGTGTTCCCAGTTCCAGTGCTGCTTGTAGGGATGGGGAAATGGCAATTGCCATTGAGTTCAGTGGAAAGAAGGAGAAAACTCTTCTCCTTCTGATTATTCTCTCAAGAATTCTGCCTCCCCCCCGCCCCCGCACACCCAGCTTGGAGCAGGAAACTGGTGACCTACTAGCAGGGTGGCTACGATGAAGAAAGATCTCATGACTTTACCCTCACTGCAGCTCTGCTCAAGACTGCTAGAAAAAAGGAAAAGTTGCTTTCTTCCTCTTCCCCAACCATGCCCCATCAAAGGGTACAGTGTGAATATGTCTGTGCATGCACATAGACTCACCCTATATTTCCAGCTGAGTAGTTGAGCACCAAAGAGCCAGAAAGATTATTCATCCCAATTTAGAAGCTCCCTGCTTGATACGGCATCTTCAATGCAGACTATATGTTTAGTTTGGAGTAGCAAGAATGACTTGACATTGAATGTACTATTGGAATTGTATAAGGGATCCTCTCCTGCGTAGAAAGAAAGAGAAGGAACAGTGACAGGAACCCCATTCAGCACAAATCTGATTCTCATCTTTTACCTCTGAATTCACCTTTATTGTATCACAGTTATAGGTAGTCCTTGCCTTACGACTGTTCGTTCAAAGTTATGACAATGCTAAAATCAGTGGTGCATGACTGATCCTTATACTTCTGAACATCACAGCATCTTCCTCATGTGGTTTAGGCACCCTGAGGAGGCCCTCTCTGTGGAAGTGAACGGGTTGGTGGGAGGTTTTGCTTAATCGTATGCGGTCCTGAAGATAACTAGGCCCTAGGCCATGGAGCGCTTTAAAGGTGGTTACCAAAACCTTGAAACGCACCCGATAGACCACCGGCAGCCAGTGCAGTTCGCGCAGGAGAGGCATCACATGGGAGCGTTCCCTCGCTCCCACAATCCCCCATGTGGCCGCATTCTGGACCACCTGTAGTCTCCGGGTGAGAGTCAAGGGCAGCCCCATGTAGAGAACATTGCAGTAGTCCAGACGTGAGATGACCAAGGCTTGAGTAGCTGTGCGTAGGGCATCCCGATCTAGAAAGGGCCACAACTGGCGGATCAGGCGAACCTGATAGAAACTCCCCCTGGTGACGGCTGCCATGTGATCTTCTAAAGACAGCCGTGCATTCAGGAGAACGCCCAGATTGCGGGCCCTTTCCGGGGGGGCTTGACTACCTGTATCTATTTATGACAGTTGCAGTGTCTTGCAGTCATGTGATCATGATTTATGAGCTTCCCTGCCAGCTTCTGGCAAGCAGAGTCAATTGAGAAAACTGAATTTTTCTTAACTGCAATAAAAATGGTAGTCAGGTTGAGTCTGGTCATATTTTAAAATAGAACAATGGAATTCTGCAGTGTTTAGTTTTTTTGGAAACCCATTTTGAAAGTTCTTCAATTAGAAATGAATATCAATTACAAATACAGCAATACCTTGATACTCAACTGCTTTGAAACTCATCAAATTTGGTGTTCAATGTATTTTGATGCAAAAATTTTGTCCTGGTACTCTTCATTTGTCTGATATTGAGTACACAGGCTAGAATTTGCCAGTGTCGACTTCTTGTGGCTCACTAAATTATTCCTTATGGGAAAAATTTGCTTAGTACTTATCGTTTTTGGAACTCAACGGACCTCCCAGAACCAATTAACAATGAGTACTGAGGTACCACTGTAGTGTGTTATGCAAGTTTATATATTCAGAATGTAATTGTTTTTTTCATGGAGTCCATAACAAATAACATCAAGACAGATGTTGCTAATCAGAAATTTTTCCAGTACAAACAAAATATTGTGCTGCAAACTGACATTTTTCTCTAGGCACGTTAGAGTCTGTGACAAGCCATCTAATTTCATCAGAACATTTCCCACTTCAAAATATTCCAGTCAATCAAACCTCGCTAGTTGTAGCCCCCAACTCAGAAACAGAGGAACAAAAGAAGCCGGGGGGGGCGAGCTTCCAAGCAAAATAAAAAACACGTTTTAGAACTGTCATGGAAATTGTATGAAGAAAACGTTCCTGTTTTTGAAAAACACTCTGCTTATCCCCTTTCTCTCTCACCTTCCAGAACCCTATTGTGACTCAGTTCTTCCCCACATTGCTGCTGTGGGCTTTTTCTGTGTTTCTGCCTTTCATTGTGTACTACTCGGCTTTCTTCGAGACACATTGGACAAGGTAATTCCAATTTCTTTTTATCACATTGCTCCATTTTCAGAGTTTCTATCAGAATCTTTATTGCCAAGGCAGTGAGTTAAAATAAACGGATAAATATTCAGGGGACACAGAGAGTCCAGGTATTTATAATTTTGGTTTATTTTTTTGTCACATTTTCATTGCACTTATATTTGGAAGCGTTCTAGATAAACTTTTTCTTACTCAGGCATTTAGACTTTTACTTTATTTCCCTGTCTCGATCTTCCCTTCCGGCCAAAAAGAAATGTATCCTCTTTCTTCTAGAACAAAAATTAGCAAAATTGTTTATCCAAAATGAACTCTGCAAAGAAATTTAGGCACCTCGGTTTATTATGCATATGATTGACAGTTTTGTAGTGAAAACATTTAGGAACATTTTATTGATCATGTAACATTTTAAATTCTCTCCTGAAGAATTTGTGAGATTTCTTTTCATTTGTTTTCTCTCTCTCCGTCTCCCAAATAAATCCATTTTTGTTTCCTTTAGGTCAGGTGAAAATCAGATCACAATGCACAAGTGTTATTTCTTTCTGGTGTTTATGGTTATCATCTTGCCTTCACTTGGACTGACCAGGTACAGAGCAAAATTGCAAATGCTCCATACAGTATAGATCTGGTTTTCATTATGAATAGCTCGTGATAATACAGCGGAATTGTGGGCTTATTTTAAGCATCAAGCTGAGTGTGGTGGTAAGTGTGATGTGTTGACCTTGGATGCAGGCCCTCATACTGATAATCATCTCCTTTTCAATATACTGCCCATATCAAATTATATATTATTAAATTAGCTGGGCAGCAGTAGTAGGCTCTATTTCTTATCTATGAAGATTTTAAGTCATCCAGGTCATGGTTGTCCCAAAGGTGTTTTTTCAAGAGGCAACTGGACTTCCTTGTTTTTCTTTGAAGAGATTTCGCTTCTCATCCAAGAAGTTTCTTCAGCTCTGACTGGATGGTGGTGAATGGAAGGATTTATATTCCTTGCAGACAGCTGGTCATTTGCAATAGGATTTATTTCTTGTTACGGACACATTACTTACACTGTACTGAAGTGTGATATCAGAAAATCAACTTAGTGAAAATAAAACTGGTCCAGTCATGTTTGCCTACAAAAGATGTGAACTTATCTCTGGACTAATTGTCCATCCTGCAGTTTCATTCCTCACACTGTATTAAATAAGTCCTTCATAATTCAGTGTCCTTCCTTACTTGATTGTTCACATCCATGGTAGGGAATGCAGACAGACAAAAGATTCCAGTAGGATTTTGTTTATAAATAGGTTGAATACTTAGCAGTGTCTCAAAGGAATATTTCATATAGCTATCCAATGTGTTTGTTCACGTTTCCAAATTATCCAATGATATTACTTTAACATGAAAAATCTGTTCAATATCATGAAAACTTATGCCTTTTAATTAAATTTGTAGTCTGAAAAGCTACTGTCAGTTTTCCTCTGACTTTTGAATATGCACAGTGTTAAATGTATGCTGGCATTACAGTCATGGCCTACATTAAAAATGCTGTACAGTAATTGTGCTCAACCAATCCTTGGAAACCAAGGTGCACAAACACTTTTAAAAATGGGAACAGTAGCAAAAACAACAATATGCCAGCAAGTAATAGATTATTAAATTAGGCAGATAAAATAATGAACTAAATGCTTTCCTAAAAATAAAAAATAAAATCATCAGCTTCTCAAAAAGGCTACGAAAAAGGTCACACATAAATATTTCACCTGCTCCAAGTTTCTGAATACATGCAGAGTAGCTCATCTGTTGCCACGTTGGAGTGGTATCATCACAACACAATCGTAATTTCCTGATTCCTGTTTTTAGTCTTTGGAACCTGATTCCTTTATATTCAGAGGGAGTGTGTTTGCTATGTTAAGGATGATGGTCTTTTAAAATGAGAAGAGAGGCTGCTTGCTACCTTCACACCATCTCCACAAATCCACTCATCCTCAGGTTATCGCACCTGCTCTTTCATATTTGTAGAAACTACATCTGCCTCCACTAAAATATTAACTGTTATCTTCCATTTGATCTCAATGCGATATCTGCTCTTGCTAATCGACAAGGGTTAAATTAGCTTGATCACACCTCTCCGAAGAACTTGCTCCCCTCTTCAAGTTGTATACATTGAAATGTGCCCACTTTTACTGAACCAACAGGGCTCACGTATGGGTGTTTGTTTAAAAGTAACAAGCTTATGATCCCTTCTGTTCTTCTCTGTTTCTCCTTCCCAGTTTGGATCTCTTCTTTCGCTGGCTATTTGACACTCACTTTGTGGATCAAGCAGAGATAAAATTTCAGTAAGTGTAGCTGAGCATTGTGTGAGTGTGTTGTGAGATGAGTCACCAGTTTAACTTGTGGAATGGTTGTGTCTTGCTTGCACACATGAAGGGAAGTGGGCCATTATGACTGCATTTGGCCTTTCTCAGGATATAGTTCTGTTATATTATGCTCTTTCTCTCTCCCTTTCTCATGCACACTTTCCTGGATTTTTTTTAATGCAGGTGTGTTTTTCTCCCTGATAATGGGGCTTTCTTTGTCAACTATGTTGTCACTTCCAGCCTGACTGGGACAGCCATGGAACTATTGAGAATTCCTGGACTCATTGTCTATGCCACACGGCTCTGCTTTGCCAAATCTGAACCTGAACGGCTCCACATCAAGAGGGTTTGCTGGGGTTTTATTTTGAACATTTGAAACCTTGCTTGTAGGATTAGAAGGCTAGGAAACCTCCTGAATGACTGGGGTTATGTATGCATAGGTCATATCCAGCAATACTCTTAAAGGGGTGCCATAAATCTCTAGGACGTTTCCCCTTGTGAGACAATGAGTGTTTTTATGGAGCAAGTATTTAATCATAGCTTCTTTTCTTTGGTCCAGTAAAAGTCCCATCTCATTCAAACATAATGCTAAGTCATTAGTGCATTGTTTATGTCTTAGCATGATATATCTGACCTTTTCCATCATGGATTAGCAGTATTGCAACTTAGCCTTTGTAGCAAGATATCACAAATCATGAATAGAAACATCCTAGTTTAGTTTTGGGCATGAGTATAGTAATGAAATTTGTGATACAGTTTACAGGAACTACTTTTCAAGCAGGTTTGGTGTAAAGAAGGCATGGAATCATGATTTGTTCGGTGATGAAGTTAGGCTAAAGTTGTTGTTAATTGCAAACTACTGACAACCATAGTTTTGAAACGGTTTAATAACAGCCCAAATCAGGAGTTGGTAATATGTGCCCATCAATGTCCAGAAATTCCTCACTCCATCCTAGATAGTATTTCTGAATCCCCTAAAATTAAATAATTTAAAATGTTTACATGATTGAAATTTTGTGAAATCACTAAAAAACAAATATGTTTTTTTAAGTTGTGTGAGAGTTGATACCTGAAAAAAAGGTAAACTCTGCCTAAAGAAGATAAACTACTGTTAGCTGTGCAAAGTACCCCTGAGACTACTCTCTCATCCGATCACTATTCTTTTAACTTCATTCATAATAAAATGAAAGGTAAGGTGCACTGCTGTGTTTTCCCTCAGAATCAAGCCTATGAGTTCCAATTTGGATTGGAGTATGCCTGGACTTGTTGCATATTTGCTGTGGTGATGACCTATAGTATCACTTGCCCCATCATTGTCCCCTTTGGTAAGTAGATGTACAATTCCTCCAAAATTCCTGTTGTTGTCAATAACATCTTTGTAGATCTGTAGCCTTGCTGATTGCAATTTAAGGAAACGCTGCACGATTAAAAAACATGGCTGTTGTCTGCCTTTGGGATGATACATTTTAATGAACTTCTGTAAATGGAATCAAACAGCTATTGAGGTAGAGATATGTTGATCTATAAAATAGAAAGTCAGTGAAATGTACACTATTCTGTTCATTTCAAATAGACAGTAGCCTTGTAAAATGATATCAAAAAGATTATAGAAAATAGAGTTGAGTAGTCGTAATTTGTCCAAATAAGAATCATTTGGAGCAAAAAGGGGGGTTTCATTAAGTTGCAGTAATTTTAGAATATGTTATTAACAAACACATTGCTGGATTTCAGTGTATTGACATTTATACATTTTACACCTTTTGGAACAAGGATTTTTCTGCTAACCTTTCTATCTGTGCCTTTTTCCGGTAGCCTGTGCTACTCCAAAATTGCTATTTGCTACAAAGAACCATAGCTATTTCTATAATAATTTTTTATGGGCTTGAGGGGAAAGTATTGCTTATTTCTGCCAAGAAAGTGGTATAGGGAGAAACAGGTGAATCCTTCCTCCTTTGATATTAATCTAAAACAAAGGCCCTAGTAGGAAATGAGCAAAAGTCAAAAATGAAACCACTCCTTAATCATATTCTCTAGGTTGTCCCTGTTTATTGATATAATTGATCCCAGGGAATGAATTCTTATGCAAGAGAAGAACTATAGAACATAAATACAAGATGAGGATGAGGATGAGGATGTTGTTGTGTGGGTAGGGTATAAAGCAACTGTTAGTGTCATTAAGATTTTTTTCCAGCATAATTCTATGATAATCTTTCAAGTGTCACAGTTGAATAAATCTTTTGCATGCAAGCAGTTGCTATACTACTGTAGTCCCTTCCAGTCTATTTTTCTGTAAAATATTTCTGGGCTGATTTTCTGCTGTCTCCTCTGAGTGACGATTCTCCATGCCCCAATTCTTCCATCTCTTTTCACACAGGTTTGCTGTACATGCTATTGAAGCACATGGTTGACCGCTACAATATTTACTACGTCTACATCCCTACCAGGCTGAACCACCACATCCATTCAGCAGCAGTAAATCAGGTGGTGACAGCACCCATTCTCTCCATGTTTTGGCTGCTCTTCTTCTCCATTCTGCGCCTAGGTAAGTGAAGTGAGCTTTGTGTGACCTATACTTGGGTTAGCCTACACCAACTGTCTCCAATCTTGTACCCTCCAATTTATGGGACTACAATTCCAGCTAAGTTGGTTGGGAAATTTTGAGAACAGAAGTCAATTCAGCTGGAGAAAGACAAAATGAGAAAGTCCTGAAGCCAAAGGTTTGTTCTGTTATTTAGGCATCACTATTATAGGTAAACTCTTGGGCTTCTTGAGGCTGAATCCAGAGTTATGTTTATTGTACTTCTGAGAGTGAAAACTTCAGTTTTTCTATATGAATCATTTAGAACTAAGATGGCAACTTCACCAGCTATCATTCCATGCGGGTTGAAAATGTAAGGAGTTCATGCCCGATGGCATGCTTATGCATATGCCAAAAACTGATTAGTCTCTGTGAACTTGATGCTGAAAAATATGTTCTCCTACTATTACAGGGAACTATTCCTATTACAGGGCACTTAGTACAACTGATCCCAAAATGAAATAAGGCAATTGAGAAGTAGATAACCCTTGGGTTTGAGGGAAATTCATGTGTATATTTTGGAGCAGAGCTGCATCATTCATTTCTTATGTTCTTCATGACAAGCTGTAATGGACACTAGGAATAACATTGAGGGAGAGGAGAAAGAGCCACAGCCAAATCAGTGATCAGATAAAAGAAATATGAACCTGGACCAGAGAAGCAATTTAAGTAAGCATCGCAGACGTGACACTCCCTAGTTCTCATTACTCTAAAACTGTTAACATGCCACCACGGCTTTTAAAAAGACAGTGCGGCTAGCATAACTCTGAACCAAGAACAACTCTTTGAAGCACAAAAAGGAGAGCACAGTCATCAGCATCGGAGGGTAATCCAAAACTTAAGCATCCTGTTGCCTTGAGTGGGTCCTTGAGGGCTCATAGCAATGAAACTTGCTATGTGTTCATGCAGAGGAGGCAGAAGGGAAGCCAGTGCAAGTATTGGGAGAAAGTGAGGATTCTCAGAAGCGTACAGGCTCGTATTTCCCCTACTTCTAATATACTGACAGTTTTCCTTTAGTGACTGCCTCATTTAGTGACCATTTGCAATTATTATGATGAAAAAGTTACCTTATGACCAATCCTGGTATTTACAACCATTGCAGGTCTCAAAAACAAAGGGAAGCTGAAATGAATCACTAGCCCAATTGCAGTTTCACTAGTGACCAATTTGTTTAATGACTGAATTGCTGGTGCCAATTGGGTCACTAACTGAGGACTACCAATAGATGTTTAGATATGAAAAATCCAAGTAACCCTATAGCATACGAATGTGCCATTTAAGTGAGGTCCGCAAGTCTGCATTTCAAATAGTTTATCAGGAATTGGGGAAAACAGAAACACTCATCTGTCCTTTTGCAGGTCATTTCAGTGAGCAACTGAAATGCAGAAGGAAGCACCAGTTCTTAAAAGATATTATATTCATAACCTGGGGATATGGAAGGCAAATTGCTAGGCAAGTTGAAACAGAATATGAAACTAACAATCATTCCTTGAAGGTTAGCTTTAGAAGCAGTAATCAGTAGATGTAGATAGACCTCATGTAGATGTGATGAGCTTTCTTCCTAACACAAAAGGCCTCTGAGCTCCCAATTGAAAGTCTACCATGAACTGTAGGCCAAGGTGGCAGTGGGAACAGGTGCATTGGGCCAATCTCTTTCTCTTTTCCCTGACGCTATAGGTTCCGTTCGTCCCATTACCATCTTCACCTGTGTGGTTCTTCTCTCCTGCATTCCGTTTTCCTTCTTTGGTCTGTGTCTGAAGAAGTTTCATGCAAGGAAACCTTCCAGCTATCAGGTAACAGTGCAGTCATTTCTTGGCTTGTACCCAATGGGACGCCTCCATGGTTCAGTCTTTCTTTCCCATCCCAGTCCCCAAATCTACTCCAGACCTTGAAAGACTCTCTAGAGCCAATTTGGGAAGACATGAAAGAAGGGGAAAAACAAGAGAAACTTTTATTGTACAAGTGGAAATGAGCTGCCACGACATTGGATCTTTCAGCCTGTTTCTTATGATCGTTTGCGACTAGTTGCCACTAGAGAGGCAAAGCCTGAAGACATGGTTCTAATTTTAATTAGACTATTAAATTTAATCTAACTATTATTTTATAACTGCCCCCCTCCTTTTCTCTCCTTTTTCCTGTAATGCAGTTCTGGGATGAGTGCCCCATCTATTCCTAAACATTAAAAACCCATTATTAACAAATGTATGCACTGAGTATACAAAATAACACATTGTTGATAAAAAATATTTAAAGACAGAAAAGCGCCTCCTCCTTTTTCCATTCTGAGAAGCAATTTTTGATGTACTGAGTGAAATAATTAAAGTTCAAACAGTTGTGTCTTTTTCTTCTATGTTGTAAAAACATAATGGAGTTTTGCCTAATTATAAAAAGTATGATATAAAATACCAGACTTCTGTATATGTATAGGTAGATAGGCATTACTGTTTCTTTGGGAGATTTCTTGATTGTTTACCTTCTATCATTCCTTATTGGCTATATTAGTTTTCTATACATTATTTTTGTCATGCTGCATAAGCATAGATTGAATCACACACAAATTTTCCTTTCTTTTTAAATTTCAAGTCAGCATGGTGTTTGAAAAAAGGTACTTTCCCCAAAAAAGTTGTTAACAGGCACTTCCTTCTTTCATTCTTTGTTCATCAGAGCTTTAGAAAACAACATGCCAATGATAGTCCAGTCCCATTTCTTCCTCACAATTACTTTTGTGAGACAGTTTATCATTAAAACCAATAAGTGTCATGAATAGAATATGAATAGAATAGAAATTTGAATTTGAATCTAAGTGAGTTCACACATTAAGAGTTATTTGATTAAACCACAGTAGCTGAATTCCTATAACATACTAATCCAAAATAAAATAAAACACAGTGTAGATTAATGCTATATATAAATTATGTGCTAGTTTATACTGGGTGGATGACCCATAGATCACACATAGTCCTCAACACCTGAGATATGTTGATCAAGTTCAGTGGGAAAATGTGCAATTTGTAACTGTTTCTGGAATGATTGCTTTGGGGCAGAAATTCTTAAGGACTCAAATGTTTGGATTAGATTTACAAGGGTCTTCAACCTTGGTCCCTTTAAGGCTTGTGGACTTCAACTCCTAGAATTCTCCTTCCAGCATGCCCTAAAGTCCAGATGTCCACAAGCCTTAAAGGAACCGAGGCTGGAGACCTCTGCACTAGGACCTCCAGGATCTCTTCCATCTCTATTATCACTCTATCCTATTTCACATCCCAACCACCAAAGGTCCAAAGAAATTAGCCTTGCTCCTTCTAGTGACAGCATATGGTCTATTCTGGTTCTCCAAACCTTCAGAAGTTGCCTATACCCAACGTGCAGTTTCTTGTTCAAAAGAACTCAAATCTCAAATGATCATGCTCTCTGCTCACAAGGATTGAGAAAGAGCTGCATTTATAACTTATTGTTAAAAATGATGCTCCTTAAGTTTGATCAGCATTCTAGTGTAGCAGCATCTATCCTGTATTATATCAACAGAAAAGTTGGGACTATTTTCCAGGTTCCTCCTAATATGGCCAACAGCCACAGTGACTGGATATCTGGTGGTCTGGACACATCTGGACTGTCTCATGTAAGGGAAGGCTAAATTAATGCTACAGCAGCAACAAAAATGTTGCCATCAGAAATTATCCTGCTTCTTCTGGCTAACAGATATTCCATCATGATATGTTGTAGGAAGGGTCTTGGAGGGTTTAACAGATTTTGGATGGCCTTTCACAAAAGGCTATTTGTTTAATATTTTTTCAAATGTCCTCTATTTAAACAATTATCCCAATAAGATTGCCTTTGTGCAAAATTTTGGATTATTTTTTACTATTTGAGTAAAAATAACTGAGGGTCATCCCAATTATATTTTGCTCACCCATTTCAGTATAGCACTTTGTTACTAGATTGTTTTGAGCTACCTCCCCCACCTCATTCTAACCACATGGCGGTTGATAGCTGATAATTACTATGAATTGCTACACAAATGTTCCTAAGCAATTTACTTTCTGTTGGCTAAGTCCATGGTTGCTTCGTTTGTTGCTTAGCGCAATGTGCCAATCAAATGAATGAATAAATTATAGCTTGTTTTAAAACAGTAATCTGCAATTTAATGACTTACTCATTTTCAGTTGTTGGTGTGATGAGGAAAGGGACTATGATTTGCTTGCTTATTTTGGTTTCTTTTTGTGCTCCAGTGAATCCATAGAAGTGCAAGGCAGGAGCCAATGAAAATGGGAGGGAAAAACAGGAATTAGCCAAATCAGCTGGAAATACTTTATTATATAGATAGAATGAGATTGAATTAATCAAGCAATCTGGGACTGAATTTCATTATTTAATCATTCTCAATTTTAATTCTGAGTTTGCTTAGATTTGGGAAGGTACTTCCAAACAGAATAGCCATTCTTGCTTTTTTGCCTTACATCCTACTTATATTCTTCTCTACCTGCAAACAGATGTCAGAGCAGTCTGATGGAGCTTTCAATGATACGGAAACCAGTAGCATCTCTTCCACACCAAATTCGAATGTAAGTACATTCATAATTTATCATAAGTCTTACACACTGCTGACAGTTGCACTTATATTGATTCCAGACACTTGCATTTATTAAGTTGCACTTATGCAAATTCCTGCCAAGGCATGTGCCCCAGGCGTTTTTAATGTTCCAGAGATGCTTCACAACAAGCCGCAAGCAATAATTGCTGCCATATAGTTGCCAACTTGGAAAGGAAGGGGAAGTCTGTATTAAAGGAGTGACCTGGCTAGTTAGCCAAAGAGATGAAAGTCAAAAGTCTCAGAATTTAACCGCCTTGCTTTTTGCATTACAGATGTTTGTAGCCACTGTGCTTCAAGAGCCGGAGTTAAGTCTTACGCCAGCAGCTTCCCCAGCTCATCAGTCTTACGGAACGATGGGTAGCCGCCTAGAGCAATCAGAGAATATAGAAGATGGGGGCCTGCCAAGTTTTGAAACAGAACTGGAAAACACAGAAGACAAATATAGAACCCGACCCATGCTGGACCCCCAAACTCACTATCATTGATTCCATACTGCCAAACCAAAGACAGATAGACAGAAGTGTTGAATCTTCAGAATGCTGGAGAGAAGCATCATAACCCAAAATCTAGATGCCCTGAGCTGCTATACCAGACAGTTTGGGGCAAAGACCTGAAGTCAGAATTTGGACCAGAACCAGTCAGGCAGATGGATGGTGGGCCTTTTTTTAAGTCCTGACATCTCTGGTCATGCTGTTAGAATGGTGGATACAGAACATTGAGACATTGAGTACAGATACAGACTTTTAAGATGTTCTGAAGTGATAGTGTTATTTCTATCCTATACACCAGCTGCTCAGCAGCATGCTCTGTATGTTACCTCTGTTCTTCTGCTCCAGATTGACAGACTGCCATTGTTTGGCTCTTTCTCTGTCTTCTGGTAAATCATCTTAACTCTCAGTTGTTCCATATTCTCTTCCCTCCTCTCCCCACTATTTTGCTTTTTTTAAAAAAAAAAAACCTGGTCTGATGGAAATTTCTCTAGCTTGAGCAGTCTTCTCATGGCAGCGGAAAAGAAAGGACTATTTTGATTTCATCAGTGCAATGTCCATAATAGCTGTGATCCTTTCTATAAACCATTAGTGAAAGGGGTAAAGACATATGGAATGCTGAGCATCCTTGGATATATACATTCACGATCGCTGCAACTCTCAAGTGTATTGCCAACTGCAGAACCAAAGGCCTATATTTCCTGAATGATCACATTTTGCTTCTGCTTCAGCTACTGCTTTTGTCTAAATACATTGCCTCTAAGAAAGACTTCCCATGCTAATTTGATTGAAATGACAAGCCTAACTTGTCTCTGTTTTCCTAGGTCTGCATTTGGCTAGTTGCTGGCTTGACAAGCAGAAGAATGCTATGCTCCAATTTTCCATTATTTTGGATTAGATGAGGTGGAAACCTCCCCATTCCTGGTTCAACAACAGATTTCAATATGGGAGAAGAGGAAAAGGGATTTCTAGTGCTAATAGGTAGAGCGATGTGTATAAAAATCTGACCCAGTTTCCTATAAACCAGGGATATGAAGAGGTTGATCATCAGACAACTTAAGGAAAGATGAAAGATTTAGCTTATGTCAACCATATATATTTTTCCTTAACAGGGGAATTATTTGTACAATTGAAGAAGAACCAGCTTTAAACACATGACTGTTCCCTAATCACATATAGGGTAACATTAAGTTGGTCATAGAATTGAGCGAATTGGCAGGCAGAGGTGAAGTCTCTGTCCTTAAATAACACATTGTTCTTTTTGCACCAGCATGTTTGAGATTGCCAGTTGCCAACTGGCATGATGTCACATGTCCAAATTTGGAAAGCCCCAAAGAAGACAACTAAATAATAAGAGTGCTTTTCAGAACTGCTTTCTGTTAGACTTTTGCATGGGAATGATTCAGTTTTGTTTCAAAGCCACTACTATAAAACAACACTTCTAGTTAAACTGCATTCAAACATTAACCAGTTAGATCATGGTCAGGAATTTGTGTACCTTTCCCCCAGCAGAGATATATTATAATCCCCGGAAGGATCATTGAAAGTAAGGCATACTGGAAGCTTGTAAACACACAGGTTTTCAGTCTGCATTAGGCAAGAGTTTCTCACAGGACATTCTGCTAGTTCCTGGGTCTAATGCATTGTGTACTTTTTTCTTGAACTGTGTTGTAAGACCTACAATGAAGCAGTCTGAAAATTTCTGAGAGATGAGTAATGCTACTAAACAATAAGTAGGAGGGAGAGTTCATAGGGGATTTGCAGAAAATCGCCACCCTCTTTTTTTCACAGGATTCTTATGCTTTGAATAACTATTAATCCTGTAAGTAATAAGCAAGTGAAATATTTTCCTAACTTAATGAATATTATAAATGGAGAAAACACACTGCATAGTACCAAACCGCTGGGCTAAACAGGCTTTACCTGATAAATGTTTTCCTGTTCTACAGTAAATGAAACAAAAAGAAAGAAAACAGAAATTTGACTAACTATGGATTTCTCTTCCAAGTTTAATAGACGGCATTCCTCAGGTCAGGATGACATCTCCAATTGGAATAAGCAGACAAGTCCATTTCTCTCCAGTGGAGAAGCCACCCTGACTTTTATGTTCTTCAGTCATTCCTAAGATAGCAGAATTCAAAAACTGGAGAAATATTGTCATCGAGAAAGACTTGTGAGCTCAGAAGAAGTTCAGAAAGAAAGAATCAGATCAAGGACATAGTGTCTGCCACATAATGCTCCCACTGCCTCCACGTGTGTAAAACATTAGCAAAAAAATGTTCTGTGCTAATGCTAAGAATAAAAGGTGGCTGGTTTGTGCATAGAACAGAAATTCACCGAAAACCAAAATCTTTCTTTCTCCTGAGCTTCACCAAGGATATTCTTTCTCAGTAAATATTGGTGCAATGAAAAGGATTTCCAGGATTATTTAACATTACTGTGTTTTGAAGAACTTCATAACTCAAGGCTTATTTGCCTTTAAGGAAACAGGAAGTATACGTGACAAAGAGAAGATATAGCTTTGCATCATGGATCTCAACAATGTCTAGCTGCTGTATTCAGGCAGAATCAATTCTAGAATTCAGAATTGTTCCACAGATAAACATTTTGAGAAATGAGCTCTTCATCTTCACTCTGGTTGAAAATACTAGCCCACCTCCCCAAGTGAGGAATGATCTCTAGAGCTCAGAAGAAACCCCTGATTTGAATAAACCAAGGTTGGTTTAGAGCAGGGAGAAAAAAGCATTCTAAGTTAGAGTAAATTACAAACATAAACGTTGTAAATTAAGCTTTCACCCTAGAATCTTAAAAGTATTTTTGAAAGCAATGAGAATTGCTGTTGAGAATCTTCAATGATTGATTCCATAATAATACAATCCTACCCTTCAGAATTGCATATGACTTTTGACACTCTAGATACTATTGGCCTGTAATGATAATAATCCTTCCAAATTGGCTATGCTGTCTAGATTTGATGGGAAGTGAAATTCAGCACCATTCGGAGGCATACATTAGTTGTCCCTGCTCTACATATTTGACTTGGGCTAAACTTCATTAAAAACAGCATTGGATGTTATGTTAAATTGGCAGCGGCAATCTTGTATGATAAGTGCATATTCACTTATAGCTATTGCTGCATTTAGAGGGGAACAATTTGTACCTGAGGAGAATTAAAGAAGGAGGATTTAATTCTTCCCCATCTGCCATTTGCTCCATTTAAAGAGTAGGCTTAATACCATAATTGCTGTTGGGCTCAAATGAAGAAGAAGGCTTCTCATAAACTAAGAAACCTTATTTGCAAGGAATTGGCAGACTTATTGTAGATCCTCTTATCGCAATGATATGTTACCTGAATTTTACTGATATGCCCTACGTATGGACACAAGGACATTAAAATCAGCCTTCCCTGATTTGACATTATGACAGATTAGCTGAGAGTTCAGCCCAATCATATTTGGAATGTACTCAGTGGGGAAAGGCTACAATTAAAAAAAAATACAGATCTGTATATTTTGTAGAGTATCCATCAACACACACAGCCAAGTCTAAATCTCAACCCTTATGTATGCAGTGTTCATATCTCTTATTAGTTTGCTGAATTTCACCAACGTTCTGCATTTGTCAGGCACACTGAACTATAAACTAGTCATAAATACTGGAACCAAAAACTGGTCCAGTTTTCAGTCTCCTCCTTTGGGACACTTCCAAGAATACTGGACTAAACGTCAAAGAAGCAGAAGACACCAGTTCAACCTGCTGCCTCTGAAGCCTTCCAGTTGCAATACATGCAGCAATCTCTTATACCGAGTGGGTGCATAGACATTTGATCTCATAGTAGAAGGGCCATATCTCTAATTTAGACATGCAAGGAAATGGAGATGCTAATGCCCATTTTTAATAAGCAGCCGTATGTTTTTAAAATGTCCAGATTACTAAAGAGCTCAACATGTGTCTTGAAGCCAAAAAAGAAGAAAGTAGGGGCAATTGGCTAAAGACATCAGGGAACACATGGAGATGAATTACCTTATTCTGGTACAGTTTCATTCAGCACAACAAGGAAATGATCCATACTGATTAGTTTGCCCAATTCACTGAGGGCATTACAAACAGGACCATCAAATTAATGTTTCTGTTTCAGGAACTACTAATACTGTGATTTCAGATACAACAGCTGCAGGACTCCAGAGTTGCCTTAGCAGAAAGCTAAAGAACATGTGCATACAACTGTCAGTATACATTATCCTCTGTTCTGGGGCCTTTAATAGTCCCAGCACTATTGTGCCCCAGGACTCCAAATGGACATTCTGGATGGTTGATTAGTCAAAATCTACACAGTTGAATGGCCTAAAAATGAGTTCCAAAGTAGGGCTATATGCACATATATTATAAAGTAAGATTCCTTGCACCAAACAGTCCTTGTATGTAGAGTCATTAGGTAGGTATGCCTATATTACTGCCCTTGGTTGGCTTCTAAATTTCCCATAGATTGAAATATTAGCCTTCATTCTCTTGCAGAGCTCCCCCCACGAACTCTCCAGATCTGCAGACTAAGATAATACTTTCATAGTGACATTTTCCAGGAGGAAGTTGTTTGTCTTTCTATCTGACCATGACAGGCCAAGAGTAGCATAAAGTTACCCAATGCATCTAAGAAATCCATCCACACACAGGCCCTGCTTTTCTTTGACTCACTACTGTACCATTTCCTCCTACTTCCAGAGGGGTCTTCCAGCTTGGTCACTTTCATTTCCCATGAAATGATCTTTGCCTGTTCACATGCTAATGTAGCAACCTTCTAGTCACCTCCTTTCTTAGTTGCTCTTATTTCACAAACATCTGTGGACTAAAATGGTGTCTTCAGAAAGGTGACCTCTTGTCTTTTCCTGGACCCACTTCCATTGGAATATAGCAAGAGTTCTGAATGCTGTTTTTTATTTACTGCTATGACTATGCCTTGAATAAAGTTACTTCACTCAGCTCACCCCTGAGCTACAAATTGAGCTATACATTTTAACACAGAGTAATACATGAACAGAAACCATTGTGAAGCTCTTTTCTTTGGAGAATCTTATTTTGCTTTATTCAGTAAGAATACTGAGATATCAATGTACCAAATATAAGAACTGCAATTATTCTAATTAGTTGACTATTTAAAAATCAAACATTTGATTCAATGAAAATGATTCCAAAACCACATTCTAATCCATAAGTGAGCTGAGGTAGAAAGCATCCAGAAAAGCAGCAGTGGAACAACTTACACCAGTTATCTATGGTTTTGCATAACCATCTGTTCATCAAACTGACCAACAGAGCCTGCAAAAAAA
This sequence comes from Pareas carinatus, assembly GCA_032468095.1. NCBI lineage: Eukaryota > Metazoa > Chordata > Lepidosauria > Squamata > Pareidae > Pareas > Pareas carinatus. The sequence goes on along the minus strand of JANHFO010004545.1, from coordinate 87,908 downwards.
ATCATCAAAATCTTGTAGTGTAGATGTTGAACTGTTGCTGAGTTCTAGCCAATGATGATGTCTATCAAGCTATTACATTCTATCTCCTTTCTTTCTCGCTTTCAATTAACCTTCCTGTGTATGATTTGATAGGCATCATGCAGAGAGCCAAGCTAAATGAGTGGCAAAACCAGATGCCTAAAATAGATCTAAGTTGGGTGAGGTAGTATAGCTGTCATGCAAAAAATTGAATAGCCTATCATGAGTCCATGATATCTGATCATAAACATCTCTCATTTATTGGTTTCTTAGTAAATTTCTAGCATCAGCTTTGATGGCATGATTTCAGCCCCATCCCTTTCCACTTAAAGTTCACAGTAAAGGGAGCAATCTCATTTCTCATGTGCATGCTAAAGAGCAGAAAGCCTTTATACAATCATTTTTCTTTGTTCAATTAATGAATCAAGCTTGAAATACTTTTATAATGAACAGCTTTATTAAAATTTCAGGGCTGCCAAGAGAGTCTGAAAAATCCTGAAATGGTTCTGCCAAATAAGACAAAGGGTGAATTAGGAAGTTCTGTATTTTTCAGAAAGCAGAGGTAGGAAGACGATTGCAGAGAGAACTTGGTTCAAAGGGAGGAAGGGGTAGAGTAATTTTTGCATGTAGATGTAACCCTACCCTAGCAATCTTACACAATTGTGCATTTAGCCAAAATATGCCCAGCAAAATGACCTTAGAATACAATTTGCTAGGAAGAGCTGTGGGGTTACGCACTTGACATACAGCCCCCAATTCTCGCACACAATATTCTTTCCTAGACTGTTTTCCTAGTCTATCACCACTACATAATTAAAATAATCAATAAGAATATATTGCCATCCCCATTAACCTCTTATGAGATTGAGGTCAAATATCTACTGATTTAAGTCTTCTCATTTGAATTCCCCAAGCAACATGGAACCTTAGATAAACACATACTGTATATAAATTCTAAACTCTTTCTTGGCTCCAACAAGCACAGAGAAGTTCCCTATTGGAAAAGGTATTCTGTCACACTTCCAAGGGAAGTGAGCAATTTAACTTTTTCTTTCTTTGCAAAAGCAAGAGTTGGAGATCTTGAGTTCACTCAAATTCTTCCCAGAAGTCAGCCCAGCTGGGGAAGGGATGGAAGTAGCAAAATCTATTAATCTATATTTTGATTTTAAGACTCCTTGGGTTCTTTAAACTTTGTGAGACTTAAATTAATAAGTACAACTTATGCCAAGCTAATAATGTGATTACAGCACCCAATTAGCTAACAAAGGAACAATCAGAATTCAATTACACTAGAAGAGAGATCTCTAAAGATAGAAACAAAAGGCTGTAAAAAAGTGAGGTGGGCTTTTCACAGGCCAAAAGAAATGAGAAAAATCAGAGCCAATAAACCCTTGTGGATCCTTGAAAACAAGCATAATTAATGCATCAAACTAAAGATTTCCACTCTCCCATCAACTACTCATAATGCCTGAGAAGCTTAACTACAATCCAAGGATTTCTCTACTTCAGATGGCAACTCTGAGACTTGCCTGCAAAAGTGCATTCCCATTTAGAAGTTCTTACCTTTGCAGCAAAGGTCTGGGATAAAGTTTGATGGATATCAGACAGTCTTCTCAATGCAGTAAAATATTATTCTGAATATTTGCTGTACTATAAAACCAGAATCAGCATTAAAACCGTCCTTTGCTTGCTTGAATCTGTTGTGACTTATGTTGCCAAATATCCATCTGTGAAGGATATGAAGCTTCTGGAGTTTCTGTAATCCAATCAAAATGGCCTATATCTTAACACCTGAGACAAATAAGATTTAATTCTCTGGCAACCACTGTCTATATGGCTAACCAAGTACACCGCATGCTGCAAAAAGCCCATTCAGTGAATGCTGCCAATCAAGTCAATCAAAATTTGAGCTAAAATTAGGGTAAAACACTGTTTTAAAAATGGCCATTTCTGAATAAATGCATTCATAGATTATTTTAACCATCAAGTAGAAAAAAGTATAGATTGCCAACTCTGAAGCATTATCCATTTGACAGCACTGAACCACAAAAAGGAGGAGTAAAGAAAGAAGGCCTAATGCTATAGATGTTTCCCTAATTATTTGACTGAAAATAGTGCCCAGGGTTTTTCTGTGACACTATCAGCTTTCATTTCTTCCATTTCCTTTCCTCCACAGGATACAAAAAACAATGAGAAGGGTATGGTACTTCTTGACCTTCCTGGAATAAATGTTTAAACATTTACCTGTATACATACTTACACATTTTTATTAAAATTGACAAGACTACCAGAAGTCCCCAAAAAGTACTATATTTATATAAGGTTTGGTTTATGAAGTAACTTGGTCACAGCTGATCTATAAAAGATGTGATATAAAACTTCTGGGAGGAAAATGCATGGCAGACTTTTCCAATTTGATGCTTATCAAATGTACAATTAAACTAATTTTCCTAATTTCTCATGAGTTGAATTCCACTTTATTTACAGAATACCAGGGGCAGAGAGATGTAAGGGAGTGGGAATATGCTAGCAGTCAGAACATGTTTGAAAGCCATGTTATCAAGAAAGCATACATTACCAATCTGATTTACGGTATTCATTGTTCACAAAAGTGGACTGCGTTATTTTGTTTAGAATGCCATTTGGAACCACCTTATGCAGAATAATTCTTTTATTGCAATGTCGGTTCTCAGTATCAAGGTCACCATAATCAAACAATGAATGCAATTACTCCACAACCTTAACTCGACTTGAGTATAGCTTTTATTAAAATTGGTACGTAGTGGCAATTTTACATAACAGACTTATTACATAACAAACACGGTTGTATAAACTCCTGAGGTAAGCAGTAGAGAACATTAACAGCATCTTATGAGGTGAGATCCAGCATCCATTTAGCACAGCATCCACACACAAATCAATTATAGACAAAAGGGAAGGAGCACAATATAGTGAAGTGCCTCAATCAGAAAAAAGCTGGAAGGGACCATGGGGGTCTTTTGCTCAAGCAAACCAAAAATTTCAGACAAGTGACTGTCCACAGTCTCTTCTTAAAAACCTCCAGTGATGCACATACAATCTCTGAAGACACTGCATTCCACTTGTTAATTACTTTCACTGTTAGGAAGTTTCTCCTTAATTCCAGGTTGCTTCTCTCCTTGATTAGTTTCCATCCATTGTTTCTTGTCCTGCCTTCCGGTACTTTCCTCTTTGTGGCAGCCCCTCAGATCCTGGAATGGTGCCTCAATTTAGTCCTTTCGTTTACAGGGACACTAAAAGTCTCTGCTCTATTTTCTTAAATTCCTCACAGTCAGGCCAAAGCTGCTCTAATTTAAATAATAATATGCAATTATCTGTTCTGTACTGTTAGCTTACTCTCACCTAGAAGTCCAATCCCCATGACCCTCAGGCAATGAGGAAGGGCTACCTGCTGCTGCTGTTGCCGGCAACCATCTGCCTTGGCAAATTCCTCCTCCTGTTTCTATGGAAATCAGAGTTCCCAGAAAGCCAGCTTGCTCTTGCCAAAATTGTTGCTATAATATAAGACCACAGAAAAGCTCTAGATAGGACGAGCGCTGTGGAGGGATATTAGGGGCTCCATTCGCTTGGGAGAAGAATTAGCTAAAATGTGGGTTTCAAAAGGCAGATTAAGAGTTTTTGAATCCTCAGCAAATCCAGCATAATTACAAACCTGATTTACGGTATACTCTGTCTACACATAGCACATTCCAGAAGAAGTGTGAGGCAATAGTAGCAGATGGTTTTGAGATCAAAGCTGACCATAGGAGAATCAAAAAGCTACTTTCCTTAGTGTCAAGGACAAGTCTGCAAACTGGAAATACATGAAATGCTTTAACAGGTTTATGCTCCTCAGCTTTCATCTATCAATAACCATATAACTTAATCAAAATGGAGATTAATGCAGAGTAATATAAGACATAAAGCACTACCCAATAAGTATCCCTTCTGGAGGTGGGAAGATCCTAGAACTGAAGAAATAGGTGCTATTTTTCTTCAACTGCTATTGCAATTCTTTAATCTTGCCTTGCACTGCAAAACCTGTGACACTGTGGGAGAAAGATAGCAATGCAGTGAGAAAGTATATATTTTGCACATAGAATGATGATTCTAGGGACTGCCTTTAACATCTAGTGGAATGACAATTTTGAATTTTGAATGAGTACATGAAAAACTGAAGAAATTTCAAATTATAATTATATAATTTCAGATTATATAAAATTGGATGAAATAGCTAATATTCTGGAACACAAAACTCAGAACAATCTTGATACTTGAGTAAGAGAAATCCGCTGTAAACAACAAGATGCCATTTTGAGTAGAGATAACTGTAATTTTTTTTCAATTGGTCAGAATCCAGCTTAAATATTTTGCCATTTTTAAGCACCACACTCTAGGCAGGATTCAGACAAATTGTAAGACTCACAGAAGTGTAGCAAGCAAGATTGGGAGACTAGAAACCAAGCCCTATGAAGAGAGATGGAAGGAATAAAGAATATCCAATCTAGAAAACAAGGACGAAGAGTATTGTGTACTTTTTAAGTGTCTGAAAAATTGCTATGCAGTGGAAGTTGAAGACCTGTTTTCTACTGTTCTAGAGTGCAGGACACAAAACAATGTTAAAGGAAAGCAAAAATGTCTCCTTGCTCTTACTTGCTAACAGTAAGTGCAGTTGAGTAACAAAATCAATTGTCCGAAAAAAAAGTGGTAGGCTCTCTTTATGGGATACAGTCAACCAGCAGATGAACAGCCAGTGATGCTAGAATTGGAATTCCCTGCCTACAATCTCATGTTCCATCTGACTTGCGTCGTTGTCTTCTTCCTCGGAGCCCGCTCGGCCTCTGGCTGAGCGCACCCCGGTCCAGGGGCCCCGCAGACCAGCATTCACCCACGATTATTACATTCACTCAGCAAGTTATTGAACTCCAGGGCACAAATAGCCCTTTTCTGGCAAAAATGATAGCAGTCTGAATAGGTGCTACTAGTCAGATACATGTTGATATTTTTTATAATCCCAAAACAGAAGCAGAATAATCCAGTTATGTGGCCATGATTTATCTTCCTTTTCTTCTTTGATAGCAATCAAGGAAGGAAGAATGGCAGCATTCTGTATGGGCTGAGAGACAAGATATACCTGGACCTAATTCTACTGGAAAAAGCAGGCATATTCAAAGAACAGAGAAGACAGCATTTCCTAAAGTGCTGATTTCTAGTGGATTAAATATACAGCTACGATACTTAGTGGAGGACTGGACATTCCCTAAACGTTGATTTTTATTTCTTTAGAGAATTTAACAAAATTTGGTGTACATGTGTGCACACAAACCAAAAAAAAAAACAGTCAAGAACTAGGATAGGCATAAAAGAAAGAAAGATAGGAAAAGGAAGAGAAAGGAAAGATAGAAAATGAAGAAAATGAAGAAGAGAGAGAGAAGGATACACACATACAAGGAATTATCAATGGTACCCAATGAGAATTGTGATTTCATATGGGATGTTAAACTTGCTGCTCCATGAGTAAATAACATGCACACTAATAATTTACACTGATAGTTCACGGTCTATGGATACAGGTCATAGGAGTGTAAATTGATACTACAAATGGTTAAAGTAACTAGAGGAAAATATAGATAGATAGATGTGACAATTATATAAATGTATGTAAGTCCATACTAAACTGTAAGTGTTTACTGCTAATAGAATTTGTTAGATCAAGTTCCTCTACTCTACTTTTCTGTAATTTATGGTTGATATTATAGAGTGGAAAAGCAATTTTAAAAAAAGGATAGGCATAAAATAGCTCTGGCATTTCGGGTGATATTTGCAGTACACAATTTGAACTGCCACTGCAATTGGAAGCAGGGCACTCCAGATGCAGATGCGTCTCTTCTCCTGTTTAGTCAAGGAAATAAAATTCAATCATAATTATGAGCCACTTGTTTGCAATTATCTAATATAATCGGATACTAATTGAGTAGGCATAAGAAAGAATCAAGCTCTGCAGAATTGTGTGAAGATTCGGCGAGGAACTCTTCCTTTTTAAAAAAACACAATACTATATTGATGCACAGCTGGGGGAAGGAAAATAAAAGACTTTTTGATGGCCAACAGAGAATCTGATCATATTTGATTATTAAATTTCTTGGATGATTTTAAGTTTAGGCTCTAGGGATTTTGTACTATTGCTAGCCACCCATATTCCACAACTATCTGTGACTGAAAGAGGAAGGGAAAGCATTCCCCCCAAAATGGGCAATCATATTCAGACATATCTGTGTTTACCCGATAATGATGATGGATTGAGGGGAAGAAAAAAATAGAGCAGAGCACAAGAAAACTGTTAGAGATGAGAAAGGAAACAGAGTAGTTATCATGCAGGCCAAGGGACTGTTTTTGAGTTTTTTTATCTCATAAGACTGGATCTGTACATGTGTTGAATATCTTACATGAGCCCAATACTGAAAACCTATGATTCTATTCCTTTTAGAGAGACCCACTGACAAATGGCCACAAACAGAAACCTGCCATTTGATTTAAGGCTTCAATCCAAAAATAACATCAACATCTGTATTAAGAGAGAAGTCATTAGAAGAACCTAGACAGGTATTTTATTATATCAATTTAAAATCTGATCAGTCAGGAGACACATGATGCATGTCCCTCCGTTATGTTACTTTCCTTCATTATTGTATTTTTCTTCCGCAAGGTACCTGCAGTTTCCCCGTGCTGTTAAATAAAATGGGATTCAATATTCCCGGAATCCGCCCCCATTGGAGCATCTTGAAATAAGGAAGATAAGAGAAGACTTTGTTCACTGGGATTGCTTAGAGATATTCAAGAGGGTAGACAGTTATGGGGAAATAATTAGGAAAGAAGGGTTAGGGTGGAGGAGAAATAGAGTGGCATATCTATAGCACTTCTATCACAGAAATGAGATACGCAGGCTAGCTAAAACAGCAAATGGGCTTTCAAAGGCAGTCAATTTTGTCATTTCATCGACAAGTGTATTTCACACGTCAACTCCTGAGCATCTGTGAACCTCAGAATCACAAGCTGATAAAATAATAACAGGACCAATAAACCAATAAAAAGCATATCATTTCCTGTCATGCTGGTATTATGCACCCATGTTCTCACAAATATTATGAATGTTATGCTACATTCCTGTCTTTGAAAGAAATACCATCACTGCCTCACAGATGAAATAAACTTCACTGAGGATTCTGACCCCATCATTACATTCTAAAACACATGGGCATCCTCTGATAATTTCTGACATCCTTCAAAGTAACCGGTCTGACCTGTTTGGAGGGAAATGTGTATGTGTGTGCTTTATACAAAAGAATATATATCTCTGACAATGATACTGCAATAACTAAATAAGTGCTAGCGTGGGACTGTAAACTGATTTTTATAGGCAAGGCTTCAGGCAAGAAGATAAAGCATGATAACAGGCAAACAACTGTTTCTACTTTATTTAGAAAATTACCCATGTGTTGTTATCAAAACTATGTAGTTTAAAATATTAAGTAATATCTCAAGATATAATTCTGCATTAACTGAAAATATTTCTATTGATATTTTCCAAAAGTATAGTTGCATTAGTGTTTTCCAGTAAAAACAATCCCAAAACTTTGGACACCTTAAATCCTAAATTATTTGGCAAGAAGTTTTTATAAAATGTATCTTTTCATGATCTGCAAAAGATAAACAGGTCTTTCTTAGTCCTAGAATGATTCTACTAGTGCTTGTGGAATAATTCAGTGCAGAACTATATTTCCAAGGTTATACGCTTAGCTCAATAGTTTGGTAAAAGAAGCTCAAGTCCCTCTAACATCCTCTTGTCATGCAATGCTCCTCCTCTACCATGAAGAAAGACACATTGCCTCTTTATGCAATAAACCCAGAGTTGACCTCCATGGATTTTTTTCCTATGAATTAAGAACAGAAAAGAAGCAAGAATACAGCTCTATTTTAAATCCTCCCTCCCTACTCTAAAAATTAAGAAATAGTTACTTTTTTCAAAGCAGGCACTAGATCAACAACTAGAAAGGAACTTTTAATTAAAACTCCGATAGGTAAGCTGCCTTATCAGGTACCCATGCTTGATTGTGTGCCATCAAGTCACTGTCAATCTTAACACCACAGAGATTGATTTTCGTCATATCCTGATCCTTTAGGTCTTCCATTGCTACTGTAACCGAATCCATCCACCTTGCTGTTGACCATTCTTGACTTCTCTTTCCTTCCATGGGCACTCATAGAGTTGTAAATCAGTGCCTTGGGAAGAAGAGAAGATACAAGAACCTAGCAATTGGGAGGAAATGATGTTGTTATTATTATTATTATTATTTATTAGATTTTTATACCGCCCTTCTCCCCGAAGGGACCCAGGGCGGTGTACAGCCAA